>CM042433.1:10462054-10682054 GCA_023631565.1 Gymnocephalus cernua | reverse complement strand
AAAAAAAACATTCCTAATATGATCTCTTATCTCTCACTCTAGCCACGCACACACACACACACACACGCACACGCGCGCACACGCACACACACACACACACACACACACACACACACACACACACACACACACACACACACACACACACACACACACACACACACACACCACAACTTTTTCTCATTCTTTGTGCAGCTGACAACACCACCATCAAAGTTGTTTAATCCCAAGAGTGGGTCTGGTGGAGTGTATGGGACATCTGAACTCAGGTCTGCTCGGGCTGCTGCGGTGCACTACACACAGCTGTCTGAGTTATTCACTTCTCTGGCTGTATGACGTCCTGCCAACCTGTATAAATACAGCACAGGGCAGCCATTAGACGTAATTTATTTAAAGGCCTGTGCTGTGAAATTAATCATCTACATTTATGAAATAATGTTCAACTAATTCATGTTTGTCCAACAATTAATGTGGCCAAGTCTGGATTGTATCACTAAAAGAAGGAAGGCTATCTCATTTCAAGATGATGCTCGACCACCAGAAAGTCTCCCATATCAGCTATAATCATTGAAGTATATCTGTGTATTGTATCAAAGAGAACAACACACTCTCGTATGATGAAGAAGGTAGAGAATGGATGTGGACTGCTGGGTTAACAGCCAGTTGCTGTTAGTTTTGCTGTCACTCTGATTAATGTCTGCATTATCAAAGATTGGTGAAAGGTTAATACAAAATGGCCAATCCAGCTTATGAAATACATGTTTGCAGTATTAAAAGATGGTGTACAGTATAAGCACCTGACTGTGAGAGTGTCTTTTACTCACACAGATGTGAGGAATAGCGTTAAATGATCCAAAGTTTCCAGATGAGGCAATAGAAACTTCCAATAGATGTCAAGAAGTCACTGTTGAAGGTTGTGAAGTTAGACAGAGTTTTTTTTTTTTTTCATATGAGCGCATTAATGCATTTTGGCATGCATGTGTGTGTGCACAGGTGCAGCGGGAAGTTGCACTGTCAAACGGAAGAATGAGGCATTTCACAGAGCAACTGTGAACAAGGGCTGAACAAAGACCCTGCGCTGATTCTGGGTTCTTTAATTTACACGCACACACACACACACACACACACACACACACACACACACACACACACACACACACACAGTATATGCAAGCACATGCACACACAGAAGATTTCCTCTCCATCTGAGCTGGCCGCACCAGACATGACTACACCGGGGCTGATCTGTGCGGAAATGAGGGACGTTCCCTGTCCTGGGTCTGAGGCTGGGTGTCATTTGAGGTGTATCATCAAAGCCAGGGTTAAGGCAACAGTTAGAGCTTTGATCAGGAATCGTATAAAAGACGGATCACCTCAGGCCCGGCTCGGGATAATAATCAGATGTAAACTGCCTCACAGCAGGGGCTGCAAGGTGGAGTTTGGGGCGCAGTCTCATTGTACACTCCGACATCTGTGGATCAAACCATGGCAACACAGCTGTCTGCCCACAGGCTACAGAGGGAACACGTGAAGGTGCAGCTGTAAGAAAAGGACAAGGACGCAGACACGCACAGACACAGCACTCCCAGGATCCACTAACAAAAGGATCTTTGTCAACATAATGAATGAATGTTGTTTGCCAAAGCACGAAAGTCAATCATGTCATGCTTTTGCTATTGTACCAGAGGATTAGGGTTGGGTACCGAAACGCGGTGCCAATAGGGCCCCAGTTCCGACGTAAACAGTAGTAACGAGACCGAATAAGAACAAAAATTTCGGTGCCTGACTTTACACTACACTCGACAGCAGGTCATGTTAGCCTACCTTTAATTAGCAGCTGGATTAGACGCGGTCAAAATGCTGACAGCTAACGTTAAACAGTGTAAAGTGTGACTGTATATCAACACCGGGACGCAACAGTCTGCTCTGCAGCACAGCAGCTGCCGACATCATTTTTTTAAACTTTCTTAAAAAGTATCAGTTCAGGCACCGGTACCGTTTTAAAAGTACTGATTTAGCACCGGTATCGGAAAAAACTCGATACCCAACCCTACAGAGGATGAATATATGACACAGAAAATGTAGAAGATTCACCCCAAGTACCAGCACACTAACCCACATCTGCCTCATTCCCTCTTTCGCCCTCCATCCATCATCATTACCTCCTCCAGCAAAGATGGACACAAACGCACATGCACATATAAAGGCGTTCCCCCACATTAACACTTGCTCCTGCTTTGATTATTTTTCTTGATCATTTCCAGCGCCGCACGCCAGTTGCTACGTCCTGTTTCCAGGGAATCCATTTCCTGTCAAACCACAGTGAACAGTCACTCTGGCAAACGATCGCAGGTCTACAGTGTACAGTACGGCTTGATCAAGTAAAACAGTTTCTTGTCTGTCATTCTGCTGGTTTGTGTACCACACCCTCATGATCTTATAGTAGAGAAAACACTGGGGTTGTCACTTAAAAAACGATTGAAATCCATCAGTGAACTATCTCCATGACAACTGAGCAAACTCTCATCTGCTGATATTTCCTAGGTCAATAATGAACCTTCCGTCCTTTTCTATTACATACATTGTGTAATTGACAGGGGTTACATGCCTTTGTGGTGCATTTGCTGCCTCACTTAAGTGACAACATTACTCTAAGGCAGTTACATTTTTAAAAGGCAGCAAACAGGACATTCATCCATAATTCTTTCATCTATGGTGTCAATCAAAAAAGATTCCATACATTTCTTCTCAAATGTTGTCATTAATATTCGTTCTGTGTGACTTGTGCTATTTTCCACTGTTTTGTGTTAATAAAGAGAACAACAATTTGCTCAGAGCAACAAGCCATGCAATAGATCAGAATGGCCTGTTGCACTTCTTCACTGTGAAATGAATTTGACATAATCATTATAGAACAAATGTTCCAGTTGTTCACACATTTGACACCAGACACCAATCTAACCATAAATTAGGAACTCCTCAAGCCCCAGCATAATTTGCAGAGATGAGCAGTATTTCAATTAAATGTATTTAAAATACGTATTTAATAGTATTTTGTAATTTGTATTTTGCTGGACAGAAAAAGTAAAGATGTAATCAGTAACTACATGCATTAACTGGTAATTCTGTATTATTCTGTATCTGTACCTATTACTTAATAGGTATTTTTATTCTCAAATAAGACACATTTGTATCTCCAGGTTTAAACTTTAGGAAAGAAATGCAAGTGAATCACGTGACATGTCCTGTCGGGTCCAGCAACATTGTGAAGTACCGCATTTCATTTGTGTACCCATGGACTGCAGTGTTAGGGAACAAAGGAGAACACTTTTTTCTTAGGTTGTTATTGTTTTCGGGGGAAGGGGAGGGATGGCTTCTCTTCTACTATTTTGTACTGTATACTCTGCTGTAATGGCACTGTTTTGTGTATTTTGCACTCGTTCAATTGGTTGCTTGTAAAGTTGGAGATCTTAGAAATGTACTTACTGCACTGCACTTATTGGCATCTGCTAAATGGCCATCCTTATCCCATATTATTATTATCTGAAAAAACTAGTGCATCACGTGGCCTAACTGTTCAGTTCCCCCATTCACTCAGTTAGTCTCAATGGTCGCTTTGACGGACAGAAACCCCTCAGCATGCACCCCTGAATTTGCAGCCTCACTCCTCCAACATACCCTGATTGGCCACTTCAAATCTATGATAAAGTTAGAAATTAGCAGAGCTAATCCTTTCAATGTAGGGGGGTTAAGGTCAGACCAATATTAAGGCTACTAAATGCCTTACCAGGAATAATATTAGTTTGTATAAAATTGTATTTTAATTAGGGCTGTCAATCGATTAAAAAATGTAATTGAAGAGATGCTGTGATTAATTAATCGCATACATAATTTTTGCTGTGAAAGTATTTTAAATATTTCAATTCAAATGAATCAATGAATAATCAGCATTAGTGACATTAAAGTTAAAAAACTCTTCTTATTTTCACTGTTCAAAAAATGACCATAATAATCAACAATATGACCTAACATGCCGAGGAAATAAATTCAAAAGGGTATTTTACAATAACTACGAATACACCACGAAGCTGTAGGTTACCAGTTTCATTGAACGCACCATCTCCGTCTGTGTTTTTCCGACAACGGAAAAAACACAGTCAAACGTTACACCATTTAGCGTTAGCTGTCAGCATTTTAACCGTGTTTAATCCAGCTACTACCTAGCGGAAGGCTAACGTTACCTGCTGTTGAGTGTAGTGTTTACTGGCATCACATGCAGCAATGTTTCTGTTGCCTGTCCCTCCTTCATTTTACAGTCGAATGGCGGCTAGAACGGCTCCGGGTGAAAGGTCAATATGGAATGGATTAATCTGCGTTATTTTTTTTAACACGTTATTTTTTCTCAGATTAATTAATCAAAATGAACGCGTTATTTTGACAGCCCTAATTTTGATTAAATACATTTTCTCATACCAGTATTTAGTTTTTTATTTTGATGCATTTGATGAGCAAGTATTTGTAATTTATAACAAGATACTTTTTTTATGTATTTGTGCCCATCTCTAGGCATACATAATTGTCTGGAGGAGAAGCCTTTTTGCACTGTCATTAGTTTTCATGAAGAGATGAAAATCCACTGAACTATGTAGAAATTCTAGCCCTTTTATATGTACCCCCAAGGGTAAAGAGAGCTGTAACTGTATATTCATATGGATGCTCCCAAACACACTTAAAGCTGAAAGGCAGAACTTTAACATCATATTCATTGATTCCTTTCAAATAAAATGTGCTGCATTGGAGCCAAAAAACACACAACTGTCCCTGCAAAGGAGGAGAAGACAGTACCGGTACGCCTACATTTTACTCTTAAGCGTACCTGCACTTTTTCTTGCGTACCGCTACTTCTCGCATGTAGCCGGTACTCTACCACTGACAGAGAAAGCGTCAGTGTCAGAGAGATGACCCTAACGTTACATAAACTACACTACCCAGAGGGCACTACATGTTTAAATTTTAGATCTTGACGAATCACGTAAAGGCAAGCAGTCCGCCCACCCTATCATAAGTTAGCTTCTCCACGGACGCTAGTTTGAAAAAGCTGTCAGCCTGACCGTAACAGATTTTTCACTGCTGAAAACCTAGAAACTAAAAATAAGTGTTGAGTTTATAAGTCGTTATGTTAGCCGCCTGGCTTCAGAAAGGTACTAAAAGAACGCGTGTGCCAGAGCCAGACACGTCAACAGAGGTCCAAGTCCAACCAGAAACATCTGGAGGTAGTACGATTCGTGAGCGTTCAAGCTAACGTTCAAGCTAACATTAGCATTGATGTGAGCGGAACAGCTGGCGTTAATGAGGAGTCTGACGCTACCAACCTTAACGTTACCTTACTCAGTGACACCGACGTCAACAATAACGTGAGTAACAAAACACACGGATGGCCTGACTGTTGGTCAAAGGACCAAATTATGTATTTTTGCTCCACGAACAGCTGGCTCATTTTTAATGATAACAAACTGGGCTGCAAAACATGTAGCAGCATCCCGTCACTAGCTGCCGAGACAGAGAGGGGACTGAAGCTGTCTGGCATAAACCCTGTTCCCTCTGTCTCTGTTGGGTGTATGTCCCTAGTACCGTTTTCTCACTCACTCTCTCTCACACACACACACACACACACACACACACACACACACACACACACACACACACACACACACACACACACACACACACCACACACACACACACACGCACACACACACACACACGCACGCACACATACACACACACACACACACACACACACACACACACACACTGAGAGTGACTGTTTGTTTTGCATCTGTTTGAGCACCAAATTATTGTTAAAATGAATAGTTTTGATAATTTAAATCTCTTAACATGAATCCCACATATTATCAAATATAAATCAGCTTATTTGTGGAAAAAATAAACAATATTGATACTAGCCTATATGTAAATTAGTCACTTAGGCCATCAGTAGAAAGTTAATAAGGATTCACTGTGCCACATCCATCCATCCATCCATCCATCGTCGTCCGCTTATCCGTGGTCGGGTCGCGGGGGGAGCAGCTCCAGCAGGGGACCCCAAACTTCCCTTTCCCGAGCCACATTAACCAGCTCTGACTGGGGGATCCCGAGGCGTTCCCAGGCCAGGTTGGAGATGTAATCCCTCCACCTAGTCCTGGGTCTTCCCCGAGGCCTCCTCCCAGCTGGACGTGCCTGGAACACCTCCCTAGGGAGGCGCCCAGGGGGCATCCTTACCAGATGCCCGAACCACCTCAACTGGCTCCTTTCGACGTGAAGGAGCAGCGGCTCTACTCCGAGCTCCTCACGGATGACTGAGCTTCTCACCCTATCTCTAAGGGAGACGCCAGCCACCCTCCTGAGGAAACCCATTTCGGCCGCTTGTACCCTGGATCTCGTTCTTTCGGTCATGACCCAACCTTCATGACCATAGGTGAGGGTAGGAACGAAAACTGACCGGTAGATCGAGAGCTTTGCCTTCCGGCTCAGCTCTCTTTTCGTCACAACGGTGCGATAAACTGAATGTAATACCGCCCACGCTGCGCCGATTCTCCGACCAATCTCCCGCTCCATTGTCCCCTCACTCGCGAACAAGACCCCAAGGTACTTAAACTCCTTCACTTGGGGTAAGGACTCATTCCCTACCTGGAGAAGGCACTCCATCGGTTTCCTGCTGAGAACCATGGCCTCAGATTTAGAGGTGCTGATCCTCATCCCAGCCGCTTCACACTCGGCTGCAAACCGATCCAGTGAGTGCTGAAGGTCACAGGCCGATGATGCCATCAGGACCACATCATCTGCAAAGAGCAGCGATGAGATCCCGAGCCCACCGAACTGCAACCCCTCCCTACCACGACTACGCCTCGATATCCTGTCCATAAATACTACGAACAGGATTGGTGACAAAGCGCAGCCCTGGCGGAGGCCAACCCTCACCTGGAACGTGTCCGACTTACTGCCGAGAACCCGGACACAGCTCTCGCTTTGGTCATACAGAGATTGGATGGCCCTGAGAAGGGACCCCCTCACCCCATACTCCCGCAGCACCTCCCACAAAGTCTCCCGGGGGACCCGGTCATATGCCTTCTCCAGATCCAAAAAAACACATGCAGACTGGATGGGCATACTCCCAGGCTCCCTCCAGGATCCTTGCTAGAGTAAAGAGCTGATCCGTTGTTCCACGACCCGGACGGAATCCGCATTGTTCCTCTTCAACCTGAGGTTCGACTATCGGCCGAACCCTCCTTTCCAGCACCTTGGAGTAGACTTTACCAGGGAGGCTGAGAAGTGTGATACCCCTGTAATTGGTACACACCCTCTGGTCCCCCTTTTTGAAGAGGGGAACCACCATTCCGGTCTGCCACTCCTTTGGCACTGTCCCAGACTTCCACGCAATGTTGAGTAGGCGTGTCAACCAAGACAGCCCCTCCACACCCAGAGCTTTCAACATTTCTGGACGGATCTCATCAATCCCTGGGGCTTTGCCACTGTGGAGTTGTTTGACTACCTCAGTGACCTCCACCAGGGAAATTGACGACAATCCCCCGTCATCCTCCAGCTCTGCCTCTAACAAAGAGCGCGCATCAGCTGGATTTAGGAGTTCCTCAAAGTGCTCCTTCCACCGCCCTATTACCTCCTCAGTTGAGGTCAACAACGTCCCATCCTTACTGTACACAGCTTGGATGGTTCCCCGCTTCCCCCTTCTGAGGTGGCGGACGGTTTTCCAGAAGCGCCTTGGTGCCGACCGAAAGTCCTTCTCCATGTCTTCTCTTCTTCACTGTGCCACATGTATGTTTAAAATGAAAACATGATTTTTTTAATAGCTTATGCACTAAAGTTATGTAAACTTGTTTAAATAAATCCATACATTTATATTGTTACAGTTTTTTACAATCACTTTGCTACTAATTTCAGAACCTTGACGTCATTTTTCAAAACTCTAGACACAAAACTCAAAACAATCAGCACTTGTAACACAGGCTGTCCAATGTTCACAACATTGCATTGTGCATTCATATCTTTAAATAAATCTTGCACTTGCACAATCATTGGTTCAAAAAACAAATATATTGTGAAATACCATTGAAACATTTCTTTAGATCACAGACACACAAGCTACCCATAGTTTCACTGGGTCGTCGTTCGTACAATCATTAAATATTGTAGTACAAAATAGGTGATACATGTTTCATTATGGTACTAGATGCAAATACATCCGTGTAAAAGTACTGCAGTAGTAGAGAGAATACTACAGACATAGTGGAATCATTGAACAAAACCTAAAATGTATTGATGAAAAACAATACAGTACGATCACAACATAGGTTTATTAGAATCAAAGCTAAATAATTACAGTAGCTACAAAATAGAAAAGAAAAGACAGTACTGTAAAACATCAAATGCAGTGTTCCTCAACTTGCTTGTACTGTAATAAGCAAAACAAAGAAGTGATTACTGTACTTCTACATATTCATCAACTCTGTCTTGTAGATTTGGCCGCAGGTTCTCATCTACATCGCAATTAGACAAACATTTTGGAAAAAACCTTCGGGCATGGCAAACAATGTGGTACAAGTATATATGTATATGTATATATACAGTATATATACATATATAAATATCTCTATCATCAGTAACAAGTTGGCAGAATTGGACAAGCAGTTCCAGGGGCCTGCATGCAGTACTGTCAATACTGTAAATTGTCTCAAAGGTGGTACATGGGACCATAGAAACAGTGTCTGATAAGCAGTAGTACATTACAGTAAAGAATGATGATGAAATATTACATCCATAGATACTGTAGTCTAATTGGTTCATGCTCCACACTAATTGGTGACAATGAATCTCGTTATCTTGCAACTTTCATGATCTAAACATGGAATATTGTTTGTCTGTTTCCATACAACTATGCATTAAGAGTAATGCAACAGTTACTTATCATTTTGAGTAGTTGTATCGATTGATAGTTAGATCATTGGAATGAAATGAATAAACAATCATCTGAAATGTAATGTGTGAATTGCTTTTTGAAATAGTAGTACTTTGATGTTACGTTGTGTCATATTGAACAGGTGATCTTTGTTAAATGAACAAATGATCTTTGGTTTATGTGGATTGTATCCAAGCAATTGAAAAATGTGTATTTTAATCATTGGTTGTGAGTTTTGTGTCTAGAGTTTTGAAAAATGACGTCAAGGTTCTGAAATTAGTTGCAAAGTGATTGTAAAAAAACTGTAATAAATGACAGTAAATTGTTGTTGTACCAGCAATATCTCCAAGTTTTGTTTTTCACTATAGAAATCTCAAATGTCATAATGATTTGCCAATGCAAGAGAGTACCGGCACCTTTTTTTTCCCACTTCAAGCACTGCCAAGGTCCGTACTGTATTTCTGCTTCTTCTGATTCAACCATTCTACTGATAGACCTACTATTAACAAGGGTTGAACTGTAAGTGGGAGTAAAACATCTTCAACTGTGTTAATGTGGCACTGCATGTTTCTATAAGTGAATGTGTGTGTGTGTGTGTGTGTGTGTGTGTGTGTATGTGTGTGTGTGTGTGTGTGTGTGTGTGTGTGTGTGTGTGTGTGTGTGTGTGTGTGTGTGTGTGTGTGTGTGTGTGTGTGTGTGTGTGTATGAAATTAGAGGTTAAGTGGTCAGAGCAAAGCAGGGTAACCCTGAGAAGCAAGGGGGTCAGAACAAAAAGAAAGGAGAGTATTGTCTCTGGCTGTCTCTATCAGCACCACAGTGCCTACTGGTTAACCAGCCGCTGACTGACAGCAGACCAAGCAAAGCCCTAATTACTCTCTTTGTTTGTGTGTGTTTTTGTTTAGTTTCAAAATGTGCAAAAATAGAAAAAGTGAAAAAATGTAAAGAGATCACACACATGCACTCCCCAAAGACCTTCATGTGGGATAAACCATCACACTAATTAAATGTCCCAAACTTAACGCATCATTTACGACAAAGTATGCGGGATGCACAACAACACGAATGTGCGTGCATTTGCATAAGCAGCCTAAGTATCCGAAGGAGCCGCGAATCACAAGTGTGTGCACACACCTTCGGCTCCTTCGGTTGTGCACATACAGTATTTACCTCGTTCCCTGTGTAAACCATTAAATATCTCATCCCCATTCTGACCCCAATAACTTCACTTTATGGCTTTTCCACATGGCCTCTGAAGAACTTGCAAGGGCTTTATTTTGGACCGCGCCATGTTTGTTCTGGGGGGCCCGATGCTTTGGTACTCACACTGCATCCCAAACCGCACCAACCCAGGAACCCAGGAGCATGCTGTTGGGTCTGAGAGTTGGGACCGTGGTCAGTCGAGTTCAGATGAGGTCATATTATAACTGGTCTGCAATGGACTCATCTCGAGAGGCCTAGGTTTTAAATGTGAAGTCGATAATTAGTGGTCAGCTTTAAACAGGAACTGTTTTCCATTTGCTTATGCCAACCACCTCACGGTTGTCTTCAGTGTGTTCATCAAGATAATTTGTACATACACTCTTTCTTGCAGCGGTACCAACAGATGGGGGATGATAACGGATAGATGAGAAGGAGTAGTAGGCGAGAAAATGGGGGGAGAGAAGACAGATTGAGGCAGATTGTATGGATGGAAGAGAAAATGTGGATGAGGGAGCAAAAGTGAATGAGGCAGAAAGAAGGATAGAGAGTGAGAACACAGCAGGGGGAGAGTATAGGGTGGAGTGTAACCAGGTTGAGACCACATCTTTTTCCGCCTCACTACTTATATGAACCATTAATCAGCAAAGAGAACAAGGAAAGATCAACAAAAATAGTCCAGCAGGGACTACAGCACACCGTACCTTCGCATCACTCACTGACAAAGGCCCACAGCCTTCTACATCCATCAAGCAACTCTATTCTCTTACTTCTCACTTCCTCCTGTCGCTCCATCTATCCTCGATTCTTTCCCTCTCCAGATTCTTTTTTTTTCTTCCTTGTTTTCCCTATTCATCACTGTCGCTATGGTTGATGTTAGCAAGTCGTTTTTGAGTCATGTATATCTTCTTCAAGTCATTACACCTCAACCTCAAAATCAAAACTCAGCGGAGGTCTTCTGGCAGACACACTGCAATCGCTGGTGATGAAAGAGAACACAAAATATTTGAGGTCACATCTGAGAAAGTTAAACTGAAATACCACCGACTGCTCTCTGTAAACACAGACATGTTGCCACATTGCAAAACATACATTAAAGGCGTGCTGCTGCTAACACTTCTGTTGGCATTCTGTGAGGAGGAAAATATAAAATGTTATCTTGTGGTGTTATTTATGTGCCATACTCTTAAGAACCTTGAACCTACTTCAGGTCTGGATTTCCCCTGTGTGTGTAAGTGGCCACCTGCAAAATGCTCGCCTCAAGTGATAAACATCATCTAAATCAACGCATATCGACTTTCACAAAATGAAAACCTTCATTAATATCTGTCAAAGAAATTAAACACAACACAGTTTGTTGCACTAAAAATGAAAGGTAATAGCTGAGATTATGCGACTCTTAAGGCATTATATCACTAAAGAAGACAGCAAAAACAGCAATATCGGGACAAATATAGATGGCAATACAGGAGTCATAAAATAATGTGTAAACAGACAATAATATACATATATCCTAAAGGTTTGTCTAGGGAAATGTGTTTTTCATGGCATAACATTACAATAACCATGTACTTAAATTAACCACAACACCAACTCACATAATCGAGTGTTTTCCATGTTAAAATTATTTGAAATATTGCAGACATTTTGGCCATTCAGAATGGGTTAAATCACTGTCCTCGCAGTATGCGGAGCTGGGGAGACACCCACTTTGTGTTGCAGTAGAAAGATAGTTGGCTTTTGGAGGAGGCTGCAGCAAAGTAAGGTCACTAAACTCAATCAGGTATAATACAACTATTTGCTTAACTTGTATATCTGTGTAGTTCTTGTGGAGACTTTGTAGGTTAAGCAGATACTGTTTTAACTGTGGTTTGTCCTGTCTCTGGCTCTTGGAAAAGTAAATATTGTATTTTGTATTGTATTTTTCAGAATGAGATCAGAGTACACTCCAAGTGAATAATTCAAACTGTAGGTCCACCTAAGCATGTCATCACATAGACAAAGTGTGACTGGGAACAGCTGAATCAGATAAACAGGCCCACAGGTCTTAACAGTCTGATTTGGCCTCATTTAGTCCAATGTTTATATTCAAAATTATGTTCTCAAAGTCAAAGCAACTGCAAGCCCCTTTCCCAATAAAGTCTGTTCCTTTGTCGCTGGCTGGTTAAATATTCAGAGAAGGTCTCTGATAGGTTACCTGATCGGCTGGAGTATAGTTACAGCCATGCATTGTCATGATCGGGGCAGGAATGACACATACGCATACTGTATTAATGGGTTAAGTTTCCACAGACGTGGGCAGCAGACTCACAATGCTCTCACACACAAGCATACACTCATTATTTTCCACATTTTCCAGTTATCTGGAGCCGTATTTAATCATGCCCATTTAGAAGCTGTCCTTAACTTTGACTGACAAATAAATGCACTTCCATTTTCTCATTCCCTCGCTCACAGTGCCTGCACTGTTCCCTGACTGCTCCCTTCTTACTTCCATCCCGATGTGAATTGCTTTTAGAGACAAGTGTCTGTGAGATGAAGCTGCTCCTCACATCTGGTAGACACCAGTCTGTCTCTGGGGGAGTGGACTACTGTACCAATCACTGTCATTCATGATGAGACCCAACTGGCACACACACAAACACACACACAATCGGGGAGGGGTATGATGCCCCAATAGTCATGAGCAAAACAGATAGAAAATCTGAGGCTCCTGGGGAATTTTTCATGAGATGTCGGAAAGCTGAAACAAACTGCTGAAGGGAGACGAAGCAATAATATGACTGGATCCTGTGAGAATGGCTGTGCTTTCTAGCCGAATGACTGACAGACAGTAGAAGAATGCAGGGCCATGGCTGGCCTCAAGCACACTCAATATCTTTACTCATCCTCTGGTCTGCCCACTTAGTCCAGGAAACCCAAGCCTTTCCCAAGAGGGGGGAAATGCCACTTCAATAGCAGGGAAAAACTACTCAAGACCGGAGATGAGAGTCCAGCAATCAGCACTGACAGCGTACGTGTTTTTATGTGTATGTCTTTGCGTGTGTGACAGTGTGTGTGTGTGTGTGTGTGTGTGTGTGTGTGTGTGTGTGTGTGTGTGTGTGTGTGTGTGTGTGTGTGTTTGTAGTGATCAAGACTGTCAGATTTGATTACAGCCCACTGCAGTAGCCTATGGGAAGTGAGAAGAAGACTACAGAGCACTGTGATGTGCCCAGTGAGCATTATAGTCAACACACACACACACACACACACACACACACACACACACACACACACACACACACACAACCTGCTCACTCAAGGGCATCATTTCCACTTGGCAGAGACATTAACTGGCTCAAGCAACTACAATTATAGTCTTCACCAACGAGAATGATACATTATTCTAATGGTATAATACTCCTGTGTTATGCATAAACTATTGTATATGTAACCCATTGGCACTTAAAGGGGAACTATGCAGTTTTTTAAGCTTAATTTACCTTAACTGAACAGCTTTGGAGTCATTGGAATGGTTATATGACTTTTTTTGGGTTGAATGATGGTCATCTCGCTTCCCCCTAGCGCCTGTGAGTGGAAAAACCACCCTTGCAACTTGCAACAACAAAGCGTCAGGAAGTACCATGTGATAGCAGGTCTCGCGTTGTAACGAATTGCTTTAGGCACTGCACACATACACGCCCCCATCCAGGAACCGGCTAGCAAGAACAAGGTAGCGATGGAGTTTTTCACACTACCGTCACGCCTGAGCCGGCAAAAAAGAAGCAGAAAGCTAGGAAAGCATTGTTGGAGGAACAGAGAAAGAGGAAACGGCAGACTAACCGAGCGAGTTTTTACATAGTGTTTCCAAATATCTATTCTGAAGCTGTAGAGGGAGCTCTATAGAGAAACCTGTGAGCAAAAAGCGAGAAAACAGTGTATTTAGAGAGCTTCAATTGTGATCTAGAGTGTAGCAGGAATTATTTTGATTTAAATTGTGTGCAGCAAGAGTGTAAACTTTATAGTTTCCTTTAAAGATTTAAGATATATTATGATATTAAGGATTAACATTTATAAATTTGAATTTAAGAATGAAGAGTTGAGTCTTGACTGTTAGAAAACATAAGCTAGACATCAATGTTGATAGGTTTCAGCAAGTTAGAAGACTTTTATTTATTTATTTATTTCCCCCCAACATTGGTCTGCTGCAGCTACCATGATTTGTCAAAATCGAAATGGAAGGGATGTGGAATATGTAAACCATGGGCTAAAGAGCCCATCTCCCTTTCCCTGTCTCGTTGGGTTAAGATTATAGTGTGTGTGTGTGTGGGGGGGGGGTCTCCTGGTCTCACCATAAAGTTTCACCTATGGCAAGAGGGCACACACAAAGATTTCTTTACATGCCATTTCAGTAGGACACACAAACAAAAACCACCCACTGAAAACCAATTCCTTTAAGTATGATGTATTCTGCTTACTGCAAGGGCCAAAATTCCTTGCACATGTATGGACAATTAGGCCTAATTCTGGCCCAAATTGCTTCCTGTAATGATGACTGGACATAGTTAGCAGGCCGTTTTCAACTGCCTAACACAAAGAGATCTAAAGTATCAGTTCCAAGTCTAGAGAGTGATGGAGAAAAATGTTAACACTCACCCACACTTCCATCTCTCTGCATACAACCCACCTCCATCCCTAACAGCAAAATCTAAAATCATTAGAGCCAAAAAATTAAGAAACTTCAAACATGCAGAAGAAAAAGCTGCCAGCTTTCTCCAGCCTTCTGACTGACCCGCCCACACGTACCAGCCCACTGGTGGTCTAAAGGAACCACACACATAGCCATTTTTTCCACCAACGTCAACGTTCATAAAAGAAAGAGTAAGAAACCAAGGCAGAAAAAGACAGAATTGTGTACACTTGCAAATATTGTGATGATCTCTGTCATCTCATAAGTATCCGTGCATGCAAGTTAGTCATAAAAGGTTATTTTTCCAGGAACAGCACACATTCATCATTATCACTGTAAATGTGCCAGTGATGGCCAAACAATGTGTGTGTGTGTGTGTGTGTGTGTGTGTGTGTGTGTGTGTGTGTGTGTGTGTGTGTGTGTGTGTGTGTGTGTGTGTGTGTGTGTGTGTGTGTGTGTGTGTGTGTGTGTGAGTGTGAGTGTGTGTGTACTGACCTCTGTCTGCAGTGTATTGGCCCGTTGCTCCTTGGCGCTGAGCGACTCCTTTAGCACCTCAATGTGTTGCTTGCAGTCTGAATTCTGATTGGTCAGTGTTTCTAGTTTGGTCTGCAGGGCCTGCATCTCCGACTCCTTCCTGTTCAGCTCCTGCTTCAGCTGCTCTATCTGACAATCACAGAAACACAAGCACACATTTGTTATGAAAACCTTTAAGTCACCATTGAGTCCATTGATATACAAACGTACTTGCAGATAGCAACAACTATCAAAGTGAGAAATAAATAGCTCTTTTTTTAAGCAAACACACATGCACACCCACAAATCACATACAACCCTCATGCAAAAACACACCATCGTGTGTGTTTTCCCCACTCTTTGTTCTCTATGAACAGAACTTTTTTAACTTAACAAAAAAAAAATCTGAAATATTTCTCACGCTGTGGCACTTTTTAGTAAACCTAAACTTTTTATCATCCATTTAACCATGAAATTAAAAACTATAATATCTAAATACTGCATGTCAATTGTTTCATGATGCATTAGGAGAGATGATATACATCCTACATTACCAGTCCACACACAGGGGAGTCCCAGGCCTACTGTCTGCTCTATGGACACACCAAGTCAGAGTGAAATTGCATGCAGGCAGACAGTGTTATGAGGAGCAATATTAGACTCACATAGCTGACAAATTACAGATTGTTTTAAGGAAGGCCATACAGAATGGGACCGAAAACCACAAAGGAAATCAAATGCATTTACAGAGCAAGGTTTACAGGCTGTGCTGAGGCTAGCCATGTGCAGAAGATTGTCATCTGTCTACTGGTGCCAAAAATTCACATAGCTGATTCAAGGAGAAATTTCTCTAATTGTGTGAGCAGGGTTCACCTCATAATGGGGGAATACTGACTGGACCAGAGCTTGGCTAATCAACTCTCGCTCGTAGAAATAAAGAGCCTGAGAGACGAGGAAGACTGAATAATAGGAGACAGGAGCCAAAAGGTGAGGTGGAGTCAAAAAAGGACTCTATGAGGTGAGACTGGTGAGAGAATAGTAAGACAGAGAGAAGAGGAAGTGAAAACATAGTAAAACTGGGCAATATATCGATATTATATCGATATCGTGATATGAGACTAGATATTGTCTTAGATTTTGGATATCGTAATATGGCATAAGTGTTGTCTTTTCCTGGTTTTAAAGGCTGTATTACAGTAAAGTTGTCATTTTCTGAACTTACCAGACTGTTGTAACTGTTCTATTATTTGCCTTTCCCCACTTAGTCATTATATCCACATAACTGATGATTATTTATCAAAAATCTCATTGTGTAAATATTTTGTGAAAGCACCAATAGTCAACACTACAATATCATTGTGGTATCGATATCGAGGTATTTGGTCAATAATATGATATACGTGATACGTGATATTTGATTTTCTCCATATCACTCAGCCCTAGAACATAGTAGGGAGTGGACTAAAAATATTATGATAAAGTGATAGAGCATTATGAATCAAATAAGGAGCAGGAATATTAGGTTGAATGAAATAAATAATGAGAGAGGCTAATGAGAGGGGTACTTCTGCTTGTTCTGTGATCCATGGATGTGGGGGGGGAAGGAAGAAGGTGGGAGCTGTTCTGATGGAAGACACACATGGTGACAAGGCCTGCTCCTACAGAGACACAAAGACAAGAAGACAGCAAGCCACTAAACTACGGCACACAGCCAGCAGGAAAACTGTGTAGGTTTCCCAGCTGGCTGCGCGCTTCTACACACTCCTCCACAGTCTGCACTCCTCAACCACACCGCTGAAGCTTCAGAATGTCACACTTGGTAAAGTTCTGTCAGAAATGATTATCTAGGTAAATAATTAACCTCTGCTCTAATATCCATGTATCATTCTTGAACAAATGTTTTAAAAGCAACGTTCTAGTGTTTGAGCATAGCAAAGCTCACAGAGGAAACTAGAGAGGACAGGGATGCTGTCCTCTCTGGTTTCTCTTATCACAGTCTCACCTCAACACCAGTCGCCACCACTGCTGAAAGACCAGTACCCTAAACACTTCAAGGATATAGAATGAATCTGTGTGTCTGTGCATATCCATGAGCGTGGTGTCTCTCTGTGTAACGCAGAAAGATGAGACATGGGAGAGCGAGCCAGGGCCATCACTGTGATGTATATCATCCCAGGTCAGTAAGAGTGAAGACAGAGCTCTTTCCTCTGCTGTTGTAAGCTCACATTCATCTGTCAGGGCCCCATTCATAAAAACATCTCTTTTATGATTGCATCAGGAACTTCCCCGATGCAATGACAAATAGGTCCTACAAAGAGCACCATTAATGAACAAAAGAGAAACATTTTCACATGGAGGACTACTCATGGGCCTCAGCCATCATGGACACTCAGCTAGAAACTCTGTGGAACTTGAAACTACATTTTTGAAGACGGCACCTGTAGATATGTACATGTGTCTATTCAAATGTGTGCATATCAGTTTGGGCACTGCATCCTGTGCGCCTGTGTGTCCCAATGAATAAACCAGTATACAGCCTGGAAGAGAGAAATCTTAGTCAGGCCTTTCTAATGGTCTTCCTGCCAGCTGAAGGTAGGACAGTAAACAGATACGGTTCACTGTTAGCTGATAGGACCTGAGTTTGCTCCCAAAGAACAGTCAGCCGTCACAGATAGGAGAGCAGTTCAATGCTTGGTCATCACACAGGTAAGGTAGATAAGGCACACAAGCATTTCATAGGGAAAAAAAGAAACCTCACTCTAAATATGAAATAACCAATCCATTTTTAAGCATAGGAGTTCTTGGTATCCATGCAACACGGGAGGCTAAAAGCCTCAATAAAGCATGCCAAAAGGACACAACATACTGTAGCATGCAATTTTGAATCAAGATTTCATATCAATTATGATTGCTCCTCCATGAGCATGCAATGGCACATAACAGGTTCTCACACAGTCCTAATTGATTCTTTAAGGCAAACATGCATTCCTCAGGCCATGCAGTACGAAGTCGTCTCAGATAGCGTGCAGAGACATTCTACCTTAGTCTTCATGAATTTAGAATGGCTCTTGTAGACCTCCACATGCTTGAGCTCATTGTGCCTGTCGTCAGGGTGCAGCAGGCCGCTGGTCTTTAACATCTGGACCTCATCCTCTAAGTCTCTGATGTTCCTCTCCAGGGAAGAGATCTTTGTGTCCTGCACCAGCAACAGTAGGCAGGCAAAGAATCAGCAAAAATCTGACTTTGGATATTAGGCTCTGGACTTTAATAAGGGCTTACCTGTCTCACATGTTAATGATTTATCTATGAATTTATCCCTCGAAAATGTCATTAAAAAAGCACAAATAAAGGGAGAGAGCAGGCTAATGAAAGAAAGGCCAACATAGAGGGGATAGACATGGTATTGTTAAAAATAAAGATAACGGTGCATATTTTCATCCAGTCTCTCCTGGAAGACATTCATAGTGACGCACTTGTTTGTTTACATAAGTGACAGAAATAGCTGTGTAAAAAAGGTAAAAAAGAGAGCTTAAGGGAGAATTTCAAACCCTGGCTCCTTTTACACCTCTGCACAGCTGGCCAATCACGGCGTGAAGGGAGTGAGCGTCAGATTGTTGTCAGATTTCGTAAAGTTACAGAAATTGTCAGTATTCGGCTAAAACAGCAGCAACAGGGATTCAGCATAGTCACAGAAGACCTCCTAGCGTCCTGTATCTAGATTATAACCTATTAATGTGTAACCCTGTTTCTGACTAGAATGTCTGGTAAAACAGGGGAAATATCAAGGCAAGCAGTTGAGTGCAGCCAAGATGTTTCCCTTTGCAGTATCTATGAGGGAATGGAAGGGTCTGTCATGGACAGGTCCTGAGGTTTTATAGCTGCATGGGTTCAGGCATACGTTAAATGCTAAACCTTGGAAGAGCAAGGTAATTGAATAAATGGAAGCAGATTACATGATGCCATCAATACAAACCACAGGCAACATGTAAGTATTTGACCTTTAATACATCCTCAGCCCTAAGACATCAGCCCTAATGTACCATCCCAAACACACAATCACATGTAGACCCGGCAAACAGGAAAGCATAAAGGTAAACACACACACACACACACACACACACACACACACACACACACACACACACACACACACACACACACACACACACACACACACACACACACACACACACACAAAGAGTGCATGCAAGGACAGACTCTCAAGTTTCTATCTAAAGTCAAGATGGGGCATTCAGGTATCTAGAGGAATCCCTCTACAAAATACAAAAATGCCCACACACAGACTATGCTATGCTATGCCACTTTGCTTTCCATTGCTTCATGTTGATTTCTGTAGCATAAGCCATGCTCTATCTTTGCATAGTGATTGCTATCTGTTTCTGCTCCAGAGCACACAGAAAAAACCTCACCAAGAGGAAGAGAAAAAAAGGCAAGCCCAAAGAAAATACAGAGGTTAATAAAAAAAAAAACATTCAGTACAATAGGAATGCATGTAAATAAAGGTCTGGCCTCGCACAACCTCCCACTTTCACTATGTCGATCATAGACGTTATGCAGCACCTAAAACTGGAAAAAGTCAGATTTACAATACGTGGTTCCATTGACACATTTGGCAAGACTTGGCAACGCTTCATTGATATTGTGGAAGCTAGGCAATAAATACCCCCTTGGCTCTTACCCTAACTCTTGGCTATGATACCTATCTGAGGTGTGATGTCAATAAGTATGTGCAGCAGCTTTGTACTTTGACTACTATCTTAATTGTTTATCATACAGGACCTATTGTGTTCATGTCTGTGTATATAAATGTTTTTGTAAAACTATTTTTGTAATATTTTATATAATTTGTATGCGGTATGTACTGTTTGTTTGCTCTCTAAAACACCAATAAACAGACGTTTAACAAAAGAAAAGTTAGGCTTCAAACCCGAAACATGAACTAGTGTACATGATGGTGCTGCCTTCTAACCCAGGGAGAATTTCTGATAGTGATAGAAGACACCACACATTTAAAAAAGGTGTATATTTGTAGCCCATGGTGAGTTGACAGAAGGATTAAGTGAGCACTCATTACTGTACCTGCCAGATAACATCAGGATCAAAACAGAAAGGGGTGTTGGTGTTCTGTAATCACAAAACGGAAGCATACACCACTTAGAAAAAGCAACAGCACAGACAACACAGAAACTGAAACAAACATGCACACGTAAGATGAAGAACATACAGAATTTGGCAGAAAATACTCAACACCTTAAACAGAGGACAGTTTCAAAATGCCACAATGAAGGAAGATATGTCCTCCTTATTATTAACATCGCCATAGGAAGACTGTTACATCTTACTCTCTCACTCTCCCCCCATTCATATTTCTAATCCTTCTGGCAATGTTTGTTCTGCCTTTCTAATGAATACAGTCAGATTTAATTGGGCCTCTCATGCATTTACAACAGTGTGGGCATCCTAGCACATGTGCAGTCTTTTAATAGGCAGACAAATCCCAAAGTATGTGTGAAAAATAACTGTGGTTTTGCTGTAAAGGAATCACTTTTAGAACAAGTGTTTGCTGAATGAACACTCAATGTGTGTGTGTGTGGGGGGGTGTGCATGCAGACATGTGGAGTCAACTGCATTTTTCACAGCTCTAACAACTTCAAAGGGCTGAGATGAGAGTGAAAGCTTCCATATGTGACATTTGAAACAAATTGAGTAAGTGCTCCACTCTGCATTGGCCAATAATGGCCTTTACATCGGCATGGCTGCCATACCGACACGAGGCAACAGCAAGACAGATTGTTTGTGCATGTCATTTTGTGTCTGCATTCCCAAGGCAAGCCAGATCCTCTACTACTGCTCACATTACAGTAGTACATATCAATAATTAAAGCTTTGTTGGTATGAAGCTGATATAGCAGACTAAACCAGACGACAAGCTGCAAGTAAAAAGCAAACACTGCTTAAACAAGATCACCTACCACAGTTTAATTTTACTGATGTCACACACATGTAACACATTACTTAAAATGTTGCCTGCCCTGTTGATTCCAGATCCACTCTAAGTCCTACCTTCATATCAATGACAGTCTGCAGAGCCCTGGTCTTGGCCGGATCGGCCTGGAGCTGGTTCCGGCGATGGAGCTCCTGTGGAGGGACCCGGTAAAAATAAGCCTGGCGGCTCATCATCTTTAGCACTTTCTAACACCCACTGCTTCAGAGCCACTTAGAAAGATACACGGATCAGTCTGACCAGTTCCAGTCTCGATCTTTTTTTTAAAATGTCGTTATCTACTACTGTACATCCTTAAAAATTGTATTTTTGCTAAAATAAAAAATAAAACATTCGTATGATGATCCCTGTTTGATGATCTCCCGAGGACTTCTTTCTATCTCCCAGGTGCTGGACTGTTCTCTGCTTCCTCTTTTACCATCTTTCTGTCTCTGTTCATCAGCGGGAAAAATATACACTCAGCTAGGTCATATGAATCTGTCACTATCACTCTTTCCGTCTCGTTCTTTCTATTTCGTATCTCTCACTTGTTTTCTTTGTCTCTCTCGCAGATGTCTCTGGCAGGCTAAAGCTCTTGCTTAGCAACACTTTCTACCAGCACATGCGCTACACTTCTTCTATCAATAATTAATGGTAGCTCTGACCTACAACTATGCCCACACACAAGCACACACACACACACACACACACACACACACACACACACACACACACAGCAAGTTCAACGTACTTGTTGAGTATCAGGACAAGTCCATTCGGGGAGAAAGAATAATGATGAGTTTTAACTACCCTGCAATAAGTGGAAAGCATTTCAAATGACTGACCATCTCATGGTTGTGTTATGCTGTTTTGCTATTTTGTATGTCTGCCCCGCTCATGTACATGTAGGTAAATTGGGTGGCTAAAATATTAGAAACACCCTCAATATAATGAAGTCAAAAACAAAATCACCATTTACAATTTGCTCTAAAATGACCAAAGAGCCAAATCAACACCTCTCTAAAATAGTTACAGCAAGAAATGGAGTGACGCCTGCAAGCTAGTTTAGGCAGCTGCTTCATTCACAAGTGAAATATGCCACTGCAACATCTATCCAACGCAATCATTGCTGCTGCTTAGCTTTAATCAGCGTCACCACCACACGTCCAACTGTAGGCTCTGGCTCTAGAGTCTCAAGGGTAAGATATCTGCTATCAAAGCATCTATCTTTGTCACGAACGTCCTGTTCACACCCACACAGCCACACGCGTTCACACCCAGAAGCCGCCCAGTACAACCAGTGCCTCAAAGCACCTCAGTGGCGGCAAAGCTTTAGGCCACCACTTCCAGTTTAACAGAGGAATCATTGCAGGACTACGGCATTAGTTTTGTACACTGCTATAGCATATCCTGTGCTACGTGGAAACAAAATGAGTTATCATAGATGGAGTTGCAGGTGACAGACAATAGGCTTCATAACAAACAAATCTATATGCACAGTAGGTGAGAAAAGTGAGGGCTGCCTGCCGCTGCTGCCGGATTGTGTTATATGCAGCTGCTTGAAAGGGGCAACATGGGCACATGGAATACCAATTGGACTGCAAAGGATCACAAAAACACAGCACACACCCACACACTGACTAATGTCTACTATAATGTGCACCTCTAAGGAAAATGAAAAGGTTTGAGTGACAATGAAAAATGAGGGACACTGCCTCTCTCAACAGTGGGACAGATACACCAACCAAAGTTACAGATAGATTAAAAGACAGAGAAACTACAATACTATCAAAGCCAAAATTAGAAAAATAACAGACAGTCCGTGGGTAAAGAAAAGCCACCAAATCAGACAGAAACCACATTGAGATGGGGCAATAATATTAAGGCAGCTCGTCAATCAGTCAATTAACAACTCTAGAAACGCATAAGTAGACATACAGGGAGAGGCAACAGGTTGCCATGATTTCCCATTTCTCCCATTCTTCCCAGTTCTCCCTCTGAGTTGAAATGCAAGGAGACACGGACATTATCCTCTTGTCCTGTCAATTGTGGATAAGGAGGGATTACTGCTGTCAGAGCATGCTTCCCACAGACCGGTATGCCCACTGCTGCACCGCTGCCACAATCCTAATCGCCTACTGACCATATGTGTATTAATGTGTCATGGTGAGTGTGTTTATTTATCTGTCCCGTGGAGAGAGAGTGTGTAGTAACTTCTTATTAACAACAGTTAGAGTACAATGGGTGAAAAATTAAGTCATGCAAGAGAGCATGTCATCAAAGACCATCTTCTCTGCTCCACATGTGTCAGAGGACCAAACATATGGAATGAATAGGATCAAACGTAACACTATAGCAATAAGTGCCGGCATCCTGAATGGAAGGATACGGTCAAAAGGTTCAATTCTGGCCTGAAGGCAATGGTGTCATATACGCCATGCACAGACTAGAACATGCACAGATTTTACATAGACACCCATACATACACACATACTCACACACACATTCATCAATCACATTCCCATCCCTTCTCCATCAGTGAGAGAAAAAGGAAACACATTTGCTTGCCACACAAAAATGTGTGCGCCTATCAGCTCAATGGCTTGAAAGAGCAGTTTTAAAAGACAAAGGGAAAATCAGAGGGAAAGCCTTACTGAGAAATAGGGAGGGGATAAGGAGAAGGTTTGAGGGGTGTAATTTTGTCCCGATAAACTTTTCCGCTCAAACATTCTGGGAGATCAACAGAGTGTGGCGAATATGTGGTGCCTGGGGTGTGGTGGGGAGAAGGGAGCACTGGTGTGTGTGTCTGTGAGTGTTTGCTGAAGGTATAGTGGCCTTCTTATGTTAGTTGAGAGGGGCTTCATTACCGGAGGCTGAAAGAAGCCAATTAAAAATGGAACCCTAAAAAGCCCCACCCGGGACAGGCTTTTCACCGATTAACCAAACCACAACAGATAGCACATCAGCCTGGGGAGTAAGAAAGAGAGAGTTGGGAAATGTTGATGGACAGACAAACATACTCAGGCAGAAAGGCAGATAAGTAAGAAGAGAGCTGATAGGCTGGTGGCATGAGAAAGTGAGCAAAAAGAAACTCAACCATACTATATGGCTTTTACATTGTTCTAACAAATGATGGTGATGTTGACCAGTGTAATCATTTTATCTCAAGTGAAAAGGCTGACATAGATATGTCAGTGTCTCTATGGCAGGTCTGTGCAGCTAAGGCCGTCTGACAGCTGACAAAGGAAAAGGAAACACAAGCGAGAGAGCACCACTACACACACCATCCCCTGACAACACAAATCAGCAGGTGAAGTAGTGATGGAGTGAGCTATATATCCATACATACTGCACACCAGCATACCATTTACACAGAAATACAGACAGCTGGTTAAAGTAACTTCACATCTGGACATGGTCTGTATGTCTTGAAAGGTACAACAACGAGAGAAAGGAGAAAAGACAAAAAGACATTTCAATTCTCTGTTAACCATTACTTGATTCTCAGATTTGCATCATACAACCCTATGTAGACTGACACATGTTCACACCCATCTCCTAAACTGTCTTTGCATAAAAAATAAGAAACTAACTAACTAACTTGAACTAAAATTGAAGGTGATAATTTCTGTTCAAACCAGCAACGAATACCAAGAAAGCCACATGTCAACCCGAAGCCATGCTTGAAGAATAAATAAAAGCAGAGGTGAACTAAAAATGGAGGCAGTTATTATCCCAGCTCAAGCTAAACAAGCTGGGTCATTTAAAGGAGAGTAATGGGTGCGGTAATGAAAGGCAGTTGGGCTGGTTTCCTTTGGAGCTAATCAAAAGAGCTAAGAGTAGGCCCCCTATTAGAGGCAATAGCTGCACTACCATCACTGGCTTGCCTTCACTGACCATGACAAGTGCAAGTGTATGGCTAAATGATGTTTATGTGTCAGAGTGGTCCTCCGACTCTTAAACAAAGGGAGGAGGCCTTCACAGGAAGTGAGCTGCTTCTTACAGTTAAATGAGTGCATATACATCCACACACATTCCACACACATTCCACACTAACCACAACCACATCAAACTGTCAGACAACTTGACTATTTTCCACCACAATGTTATAAACTACATTTTGTAATGTTTTCATAAATAAATGGTGAATATTTGAGTGCCTGACAGTGTCTTGTCACTACAATTAAATGTGTAATAGTAGCTCAGTTACTAGGAAGTATTTTGAATAATTATTTATTTTCTGCACATAAAACAACTTTGTCAGTGAAGGACAATGCACTTTAATACATCAACACTACTTTTTTTTATTATTTTGAATATGTTTCCCAAATCCTTACAATACAATAATGTTGGGACTAGCTTAATATTATTATAAAACTGATAAAAATGTCACTAATGTAATGGACCATGCACAGTGTTAAACCTTGTCTTCACTCTGATGTATAGACAACCAACGCAATTCAAATAGCTCTACAGCATATGAACAATGAGTCTAGTACAAATCAGTTTATTTCACTCTAAGCCAGGCTTTTAGTTTGGCTTAAAACCTAAAAAAATCAACTGCTACACTTAAGCTGCAGTCAGTTCAACTCTCCCCCCCTCCCTCCCTCCCCCTCTCTCTCCCTCTCTCTCGATCCTCTCTCTCTCTCTCTCTCTCTCTCACACACACACACACACACACACACACACACACACACACACACACACACACACACAGAGCCTCCATCACCCCATCTCAACCTCAGAAGAGGCCAGAAAGAGACGAGGGGAAAAATGAAAGAAAAGCAATCACCTCTCTTTTCAATCAGGGCAGTCAGTGTGTTTTCTCTCATTAATCATACATTAATATTCAGACAAACACAGCCTGTTTTTCTACCTTAGAAAAACACTCCTTTCTCCCATCTCTCCCTCTCACCTCTAAGACCCACTCACCCCCCTCCTCCATTGCACCCACAGTATGTTAAGCTGTCAAGCAGTTAAAAATAGCACAGCGCACAGAGTGTGTGTGAACAGGTACTCACCTCTTAAACACACACAGCATGGTTAGTTCCCTTACGCACAGACACACCACACACACAAGAACACACATTCAGAGCAGTGGTCGCATTAGCATGGGCTGAAACACCCATGCTCCCCTCTGACAAAATCATCACAGTGACCAAACACCCGGCACGGGTGGAAATCCCATCAGCCACCAGCAGCCCGTCGAGGGAGTGTCCTTGCTAGAAACGCTAAGCCGACAGGCCCCAGATGTGCACGCATGCTCACATACACCCACGCAAACGCAATCATTCTGACTGGGCACAGCAGAGAGGCAGACAAACAACGTAGACAGAAAAACAAGAACATCATGACACCAACAATATCAGAGGCATGCACAGACATCACAACACTCAACACACACACTCACACAAACACACACACTGACAGAGAGGTAGAGAAATTAAATGCTAAGAAGATTTAAGAGTTAAAAATAAACAATGCAGGAGTGAAGAGCACAGAGCAGCCTAATGCGAGCCATACAGACACACCTGTGCTACACCACCGCTAAATGGAGGGCTAGTACTTTTAAATTCTCAATCAAATATAAAATAAAATTGAGTCTCTGAGGAAGACAGGAAATAGTGAGGTATAAGCATACCAATAACAAATGTTTTTTTTCTTCTTATATTTAAACTGAGAATTTTTGCTGAGCTGCAATAAATATTGCACCTTATTTAATATTTCTTTTCAATTCCAATGCACAACAAGCTTACTGCATGCCACATGCTGTAGAATAAATGCCAAATGCTATGCACAACTCACTGATAAGTGGTATATGAGCAATTGCCATATGAGCATGTGCATACCCAGGAACACACACACACACACACACACACACACCGAGTCAGATTGTAAAACTGCATGGCTGAACACAGGCTTAGAGCTCTCAGTGTGTTAATCTGGCCCATTGATAAGACCTGCTGAGCTGCTTTCTGCTCCCACACTTTACATAATACAGACACACTCACAGGTACACAATCAGACACTCTTGCACACACACACACACACACACACACACATGCATATACATACGAAATGCTTAACAGCAAAATGTTGTTAATTTATCGTATCGATGAATATGCAAATTTAAAAAAATACATAAAACAAATAGATCATACATGTATCTAAGTATGGAGACCATATGGAAAAGAATATATCACTTTAACCATTCATATATATTACCATATCTATTAAAAAGCTATCATGCACTAGACAGTATGATGGTAAATCATAGGGGAAGTAATTTTCAGCTCTCAAGTATTTTCACAATCATTCTGAGTATAATCAGACATGGTATTTGCTTTGTATTGTCAACACAGGCAACATAATTGTGTACCATGATTTGTAATATAACAAAAAACATGATTTTATTGTGAAGTGAAAGATAATAAATAATAAATATTGACATACTGCCCACCCCTACTGTTAAAATCACTTTAAAACTATATATTTGGTATAATGGTTCAGATACATACCCATTCACCCCCTGGAGCACTCAAAAAAAAAAGGAAGAAAAACATACCTCTCGCACATGCATGTTCTCCAGCTGCGATTCAGCCTCCTGTGCCGCCATGGTTACGATGCCTGTCGGCTGTCCCCGACCCCAGTGTCCCTGACCTTGGCCTTGACCCTGAAGCATCTCCAGCAGCCTCTGGATGCTCTCGTCCCGGGCGCCCAGAGTCTGTTTCTGAGAATCGATTCTCCTCTCCATCTCTTCCATGGTCTTCCTCAGCAGGAACAGCTCCTTGGCCTGCCGCTCATGCTCTGCCTGCATCCGGAAGACATTCTCCTCTGATGGATCCAGAGGAGGAGGTGAGGAGAAGCCGTCACACCCGGGCACCTGGCAGGGGCTGCAGGGCCGGAGTGAACCAGAGCTGGACGCTACCACCGGACCTTGGCTGGGAGTGTATAGGGGCTGGTTTGGGCTGTTCCTCCGCCCAGGCTGAAGGGTGTTGGCAGGGCTGATTCTCTGCGCAGCTACTGCAGTGTTACAGCCATAACCAGGGCTGTGAATGATGACATCAGCCTCCTGTTGCCTCGGATTGTAGGTGTTGGATGGGCTGGCTCTCGGGCTATTCTTTGGTCCAGGACTATGCAGGTTGCTGGAGCTTTGTCTGGGGCTGTGGCCAGGGCTGAGCCCCCCTCTGTGGTCCTGGTCTGTATGGATTTCTCGATAGGAGCCAGAGTTCCCCTGCTGTCGTTGTTGCTGCAAGCGGCTGTTCATCTCTCGGTGAGCCCTCAGCTCCTCCTGTAGCTCCTGAACTGTCAACGGAAGCTGCTACAAATAGAGAAAGATTAAGCGCCCATTTATTCATTAAGTACAGAAACATACCAAACACACAGACACATTCAAAAATCCTAAACATATCTTAAACATAAAAAATATACACTGGGGTACAAAAACAGACCTTGTGTCTTCTGATATCCCCAGGCTGCAGCAGCAAAATGTGACATAAGAAAGACATGCACATGCATGAAGACAAAATAGAAAGCAGATACAAATATCAAACCAATATGTAGATTACTTCATGCTGTTGGGTGATGGTTACATATTTTGGCCACTAGGGGGTGACATTTCTCTTCAAAACACAAGGTGAAGACATAGAAGGTACTGAAAGCCAAAATGACTTGGGTTTGTTTGAAAGAGGTGAACGTCAAAAGGGGGAAGACAGGATAAAGGGTGATGTTATTCCAGATGAAAACAAATCTGTGATTTATGAAAACAAATCAGAGCAAGAGTTGCTGGCCTAAATGCAATGAGAATGATGGGGTCCCAATTGTGCCACTCAAAAATCAATTGATAAATTGACAAATCAACAATTATTCAAGAATACAATTACGACATATGCAAACCAGTGGGCAAACTAATAAAACAGAATAATCAGGAAGTCAGTCCTTAATGAATAAAACAATCCCTGTTTTGCAGCATGGCGTGATATTCAAAAACCTTGGGAAGATCTTTGCCTTGAATTCATTTTTATTGGTTTAAACAATGTCTGCACAATGTGAGTTTGTAAATATTGACTGAAGAGGTTTACTGATGCAATTGCTGATTGATTTGTCAATACATTTATCACTTGAGCAGGATTACAAAGTGACACAAATGGGTCCTGATAAAGTGTTGCTAGGGACATTTCACTCAACATTCCTGCTTTTGCCGCATGTAGCAGTGCAAAGTGAAAAATACAATAAGCTGATTTAATCCACAGCTCGCGGCTTTCCTGACTGGCAAATGGAAATTCATTATGTGCTTGAAACCATGGGCACAGCATTCTTGATGATTGACTGAGCAGGGTAAGAAAAGGCTGTAAGGAAATTAAACAAAAGGAAACAGAAATACACACAAACAGCATGTTCCTCAACACAGATTATGTCAAAGATTCATTGACACAAACACTAAACGGAAGTTAAATTACTAATCTTTTCATCTTTGTGAAAATATTACAAATCTTTCCTCAAATATTCTTACTCCTCTGCTCGAGTCCAGAAAGCAGAGTGCCAAGGACGCAGAGTTGTGATGTAGGAGGAAACCGAGGGTGAACACGGATAATCAATGCAACAAGCTAGCACTGAATATCAAGTCCGAGTGGGTGGACAATCCTCCACACAAACACACACACGCACACACACAGCCAAGACTGTAGACACAAATACATATGTACAAGTTTACACACAGGCACACGCGCACATGCACACATACACCAAACAAACAGATGGTTAGGGGACAACTCTGGTCATTGCAGCTGAGAGAAAAGGTGACATTCCTCATGCTAATTACAAAGTGTTCCTGTCAGACTAAACTCTTCCCAGAATGTCTCAAAGGGCCAAACACAGGGGAAATGGAGAAGAAAAAGAGGATAATAGTGATCATCTGAAAGTAGAGATGGGGGATGGAGGTGATAAGGGAGAGTGAGGTGACAGCAGATAAGAGTTAGAATAACATCTTCTGCATGAGGTATAACTTTTTCAAAGTTATTGAAAGAATCTGGGCTTCTTTCTGACTGTACATAATAGGGCTGCTACAACATTCTAAGAGAGAGTTAAGGTTACGTTAAGAGACAGAAGGGGATGGTAGCAACTTAATGGGTGATCAATATTGGTAACAAAGTCCTGATCATTATCAGTGTGTGTGTGTGTGTGTGTGTGTGTGTGTGTGTGTGCGTGCGTGTGTGCGTGCGTGCGTGCGTGCGTGCGTGCGTGCGTGTGTGTGTGTGTGTGAGAAAAGAAAAGAGGAGTAAGTGTGAGAGTAATATAATGTTTTATAATGAATAATGTTTTGTTCATAGATATACATGGTCATGACTAACTCGTGGGTATATGTCACATTGATTTTCAGATCAACTTCAATCTTGCTGAAAACAAAGAAGGTGTTAAATAAGATGCTGAGTTCGGCATCAGGAAAAAGTAAAGGCTACATATAATGGCAGGAGGCCGTATCATAACTTGAGCATTTAATGGTTTCTATCAGTCCTTTTACTTTAATTTGTCAAATTGTGACTTTTCCAATGCAACTGTACTCCAAGATCTTTAAATGGATTCTATGATGCCAGTTTAGATATCTGTTAATAAAACAAACATTTTGCTTCTAGTAGCCTACGATATATTCTCTACACCTATGCTTTCATTCTTGTAATTGTACATAAGGGTTCTCATAAGGTACATAAGGGTTATGTGATCATACATCTAAAGATACTGTACTGTGAGTGGTTTCAGTAGATAAACAGAGATAAAATAAGAAAAGGGTGAAGGTAAAAAAAGATGGTACAAGCGAGTGTGTTAGTGTGGGAGAGACCAATGAGTCGACACTCGTTGAGTGGGTCTATCGCCTGAAGGAGCAGAACAGAGACAAACACATCCATCCATCACAGACAGGGCCAAGTGCCTGCAGATACACAGAGAGTGGGGACATTGACTGTCCTGCTCCATTTTAATGCCACAGACAAAAGAATCTCAACATCAGTAGTTCAGCGGCAAACGCATTTAATTCTACAAGCCGTACCAAAAATGTACTGAACTGAACCGAAGACTGTGACCCCAAAACTGTGATATGAACTGAACCGTGAATTTTATGAACCGTTTCACCCCTAGTAGTTACTACAGTATGTTCATTAGGGAACAATGTTATGTGTGTGTGTGTGACAATGTGAGATGAAAAAGATATAAATACAAATGCAGAGGTGGCTCCTTGGTTACAAGAGGGAGAAGTCAGATGGAAGAGCACAGATATGATGAAAGTTTTTGTATGCTTGTGTGAGAAAGATGAAGAGCAGAGTCAACAGAAACTAGACAAGCTGTATAGTGTGAAAGCAGATGAAGTCTGGGGACTGGGGGGAGAAAGGGGACTGAGTATCCAGGGCCCTCATGTGAGAGGGGGCGCCCACAAAGATACTAGAATGAATAGCTGTGGATGCGAGGAGAGGCCCATAGAGGATGCTTATGTTCAGGGTCCAGGATTTTGTGCTACGCCCCTGCAAGGACTTAAGATGCCATTCAGACAAATGGAAAAACAGAAGGCTGGCAACGGGTGAGATAGAAAATAGAAGGAAGACAGACAAAGAAAGAACCGATATACAGTACGTAGCTATGCAGTATGCAATGAAACACACAGATGGATAATGCCTCAGACTGACTGGAACAGACTCCAGGGAGAGGTGGCACAGGACAGACTGGTCACTATCCCTTCAGGAGTAGCTGTGAGCTTTTTTAGAATCTGACTAACACTGCTGAATGGATGCCACTAGGGCACGTTCCCATGGAAACACAGACAGCACTGAGCCTGGCAAGCATCTTTACAAATGAACTGCACAGAAGCCTTTCAATGTAACCTTGAAGACAAGAATAAAAGGTATGATGTGAGAGGTATGATGTGCAAAAGAGATGGGCGGTGCAAAAGTCTGAATGTGATGTGTGCACAGAGCCGCAGACAAATCAAAGAGTTTTGTTTCAAAATGAGATTTCCACCATTTGAAGAATGTGATCTTCTTTAAAAGAATTGCTGGTATTAAAGTGACTTAGTGTCATACTGACATTGTTAAGCATTTGATGCAGTAAGAAGTTGAAAGATGAAATTGCTTGTGTTTTTCACACAACCATTTGAGAAATGTTCCTTAAAGTGGAAATATAACATTTTTGAAACAAACTTCAATTTGTCATTTTTCTCACTTGCAAATCCTCTTGGTTTGTCCTGTACTGGTCCTTCAGAACCGAGGTCCTCACTCCATCCTCCCGCCGAACCCCCTTGTCTCTTTTCACATCTGCGGTCCAGAAGTTGACATTGTTCATGCTGGGTCCCGTCCTTCCATCCCTCCCTACATCCAGTTCTTTTCTCAGGTTGTCATTCTCCCTCTGCAGCTCCCTCAGCTGAGACTGTAGATCAAACGAGGAAACCTCTCCCCCTCCAGCCGAATCCAATGTCTGTGGTTGTCTCCCAGACTGGTGCCGCAGACTGGAAGTCCTTGCAGGATGCAAGGTTTGGTCTCCATAGGGGTCTGACTGTTGATTTAGCCCAGATGAGGTGATGTTTGGGGTGCTGCCCATGGCAGGTGTTCGGTTAGTGTAGGAGGAGCGGCTGGTACTCCTGCCCAGCGTCATGGTGCCTTTCGGGTACCCACCAGAGGGTTCCAAGGAATCTCGCTCACAGGGGTACATGGTGCCTGATGTGGCATAGGCGGCACTCAAAGACTGGATGTTCTCCATAGACAGGGTTTTACCCCCTGGAGCTGTCGCTGAACCACGACTTGCTCCTTTGTCTGCTGCCGTGGCAGGTTTGATCTTTGAACCTGGTCTCGACACAGAGCCTTGACCTCCTGCCAATTTAGATGCTGGGGCAGGCACACCCCCTGACACAGAGCCTGGTTCTAGCCCAGAGCGGGAGCCTGGTGTGGAGCTTACAGCCTGTTTGCCTTTGCCCTGTTTGGGGGATCTGGAAAAGCGTGCATGAGATGTGCTGCCATCAGTGTGCCCACTACTCTTTGGGCCAGCAGACAGCTTGCTCTGAGCAGGCTTGGCTCTAATGTTTAAAGGCATTATTTTTATATGGCAAAAGTGGACTTCTGAGATGAAACTGTTAAGGTTGGGAATATTTCTATGTCCCTTTATGGAACCAGAATAAAAGACAAGGTTTAGAATAAAGGCCACATCTCAGCCTCTCAGTTTTCACCTGTCCATCCCTGATTGTTTAGGGCTTTAGGCTGAGTCTTATTTAGTTCTATTAGAAGAAGATGGCAGTGACTGTTGGCTAGAGGGCTCCCAGACACAAAGGCCAGAGGTATTGTGGTTTCAGCTACAGTGCAGGACATCATGGATTCTAGACAGGTTAAAAAATAGACAAACATTGAGAGAAAGACCAATCATCAGACTATCATCAAAAAATATCACACGCAGCATCACTACATGGTTTATAGGGCTGGATATCGTTTTAGGATACTATTGCCAATATAAGACCAAGTTTCATGCTGATACCAAAATTACTTTGCAAAATATTCAAAACTTCTAAAATGTCAAATGTTGTCTAAACACAAGCCCCTGCACAATAACTTTGCCTAAATTTAAAAAGTGTCCAACTGCCGGGCAGAGCTCAGGGTTAATAAGCAAGACTGTGGGTCCACAAGAGCAGGGTTAGAGACCACTGATCTAGTGAAAAAAATACTACTACAGTACTCTGTAATCCTCTCTGATGTAATCAGAATCTGAATCAGAACCAGAATACTTTATTGATCCACTCAGGGAAATTATTTAGTTGCTCACAGTCACATTCAAGGTAAAAATAAGAGTAAGAAAAGAGCAAGTGTATAAAGTAAATACATTTACATAGCTACACTAAGAAAGAATTCTATTGTAGCGCAGTGTCAACATGAATACAGTACAGACATAAATAAGTACAGTGTGCGTATAAGTAACAGCAATGGATGAGTGATGGGTGGACAGTAGACAGTGTCTGTTTAATCACTGGACTATAGATTAGTGGTGTAGCATAGAGTACTACTGGTTTCTCACTCATTTACAGAATGCCTTGCACAGCCACAGTCACCACAAAAGATGGTGAAAGAAAAAAAAGGGAGGACTGGCTTGACCATTTCAGCACCATGGACAGCACTCATTCTCCTGATGCATGATATTTCACATTGAATTCTAATACTTTATATCACATTGGTTTCCAATACCTTCTCAGTTCTGAAGGAAACAGGGACAAAATAGTGTAATTGCCTATGGCCATGGTAGATGGAATTGGAAGACCAGTCTTTATTATTTGCCATCCCTCTCGGGCACTTGGAACGCTCATTGTCAGACTTTATCAGGGCTGATTCAGGCTAAATCAAACTAGAAAAATACAGCATGGACTGTCCCAATACTAGGATACAATCAACATATATAGTGTTTATATCATACACAATCGTGGGTCATTTGTTGTCTTAGAGGCAAAAAGCTGTACATTAAGTACGTAAAAAAAAATATCCCCAGGAAAATAAAGTAAGCGCAACCCTTACCATGATGGACCAGATATTGGGGACTGTCTGCAAAGCAGAGGCAAATCCAAATGATAATCCCTCCTCTAATCCAAAAGGATTGGGCGCTGGGAGTCACTGCACTGCAAGCAACTGAGAGATTGGTTAAATCTGCTTGTCAGTCATAACATAGCTGTCAATCCCTTATCCATCATAGTTTGAGACAACGAATTTAGCCCTATGTGCCAGCAATGGAGGCATCAAGTCTGTGTATGTTGGTACACCAATTGTGCATTTATATTTGAAAAATCAATGATGACGATTGAAATAAAATCATAAATATAACTGTTTCCAAACCTTTGAAAACAAGGAAAGTGCAAACATGTGAGCTTGCTACTATTAAAGCTTTGTCTACGGATTAAGCTATAATTTGCATTAAAATAGAGTTCAGTGTAACCGGTCAGTTTCAAAGGGCACGCGCCAGATTTACGCAGCTGTATAGCTACCTCTTTGTCATCAGTATGCCAGTATGGTAAAACAAAGACAAAAAGTGCTGATGAAAATACAAAAAGTAGGAAACGTCTCACTCAGCCTTAAAGCTCTGCACTTACTTGTTAGTTGGCAGCCAGCTGTTGCCGCGAAGAGAAAACTCGAGTCACCACCCAAACTGCAATAGCGTAAGTCGTTAATTTGCATGATAACATTTGAGCCCCGCATAGAGCTCAACTAGCTGCCAACCTAACAGACTACAAAGCGGACTGCACTATATTTCATGGGTGGCACGAGTGGAACGGTCGTTGTGCATGTGACAGACGCCGGAATAATTCTACTACGACCACGGCATGAAGGATTAGTTTCTTGCTCATATGCACACGGCTACATGACTTCGAGCTAGTATACAGCCTACCTTACATAATAATTAATCTGCCACACAAACTGAAAGCACAGTTTAATTTGTCTAAATGATGTTGTCAAATGATGCCACAAAGTCTAGGTGTGCACGCAACGTGTGCTCTAGCTTACCGGACAGGCACCTCTCCATCACCGTGAAGTCCTAACCGTACCCTGTCCGACCTCGGTGCAGGCTCCATGATATCTCATCGGCTCAGCTCTCTCATGACCTGTCCTGCCATCGGGTCCGCGTGGGCGCGCTCTCCCAAGCTGGCGCGTGCATGCGCGACCTACGCGGCGTGGTGGGGCAGCACCAGCACGCACAGCTATGATGGGGAAGTTTATTTTTTTCAATACACCTACATGAGCATCAGTTGGGCATGGCACTTTAAAAGGTCTTAGCTACACGAATCCAAATCTGAAAAAAATAATAAAAACGAGTTTGCTTGATATTTAGCGACAAGATAACTAAACTAAACCTACACCACGATTGGATAAAGGCATTTGTTTGTTTTGAATATACTAAAAACTGTGGACCTTAGGTTAGGGCCCTCCACTGCTCTTTGAGGAGGTAACTAGGGGACTGCAGCTGTTCAGTTCAGTTGATGTAACTTACCAGAAAATGAGAAAGTAACTATTTTGGTCAGAGGTTTCACTCTCAGAAAAGACGTGCTGTTTGTTCAATGGAATCCCCAGGCCACAAGACAAAACATGAAATAGAGATCTCAACCCAAAGGTTCAAATACTGCAACAAGCACTGCTCAAGCAGCATGTCTTGTTCGTGTACAAATCTGTTTTGTTAGTCTCAATATTTTTGCATGCACATCTGTCACATATCTTTGAATTATCTTATACTGGTCAGCAGCCTGCAGAACTTTTGGTAACATTTTACTTGAAGGTATCAACATAAGAGTGACATGACACTGTCATGACAGTCATGACACATGAACCATAACCATAACTCCAACTCTAACCCTGACCAAACTTGTCATGACAAAAACCGAATGACACTTACTAAAAGAAGCGTTATGTCATAAACATTTATGACTGTTTATAATGTTTATAACACGTTCATGACAGTGTCATGTCACTCTTATGTCGATACCTTCAAGTAAAGTGTAACCAAACTTTTTATGTAAAGCTTCACTACACAATTGATCTGTCCCAGGTTTTCCTCTTAAATTTATAAGAAATGGAGGATGACTTGTCTTACTTTGAACAGGTGCAGCAGATGCAGTTGTTGGTCACCTGTAATCATCAGTTTCATTTCCTCCCAACCTCTAACCAAGGAGAAGTGAAATTTTGGGAGTTGAGGCGTTTGGTATACAAGCACACTACATTACTCTTTTGTAATACTTATGAAATCAAGCTACTCAAGTGGAATCAAGTCAAGTTTATTTGTATAGTCCAATATAAGTGTCTCAATGTTTACATACTGTAAAATGTACAGTGTCTCGATCAACTTTGCAGCACACAATAACAACATGTCCCTTCCTGGCTAAAGCTATCTAAAAACAAGTATTAAAGAAACAACATCATATTTTGTTAGATAAAACAACAGAACACAATCTTAAAAAGTTAAATATTTGCAGTACATGGAAGGGTGATTACATTTAATTACAAAAAAAGAGTTACATATTAAAAACATTAACCAAGTACCATTATATGTGACACAATTAATGGGGAAGCAAGTTTGTCAAAAATCTTAACAAGGACTTTTTTTTCACCAAAGAGCTCTCTATCAGCAGTTAAAAGTAAGTCATAAAAAACTTTCACTCATGTTGTTGTCATAGAATTTGAGGTTATCTGACGACAATGCCATTCTCATTCGGTTCCAGAAAAGGGGTTGAACCCTTGGGTTTCTTGGCCAGGACAACACTGACTTTTTGCACAACCGTTTCCTCAGCTGAAGGTACTTCAGTTTGGGAAACATCTCATCCAAAAGCACCAGCACAGCTGAATCCACCTTAATTGGATAAAGTCAGAGATAATTTTTTGTTGTGAAAATAATGATTCGGAGGGTATACAATTCACAATCACAAAAGGCAAATAAAAAAATAAAAAGTTAATTTGACTAACCTTCTCATCCAGAAGCCGCTGCTGAACCATGAAGAAAGCCTGGCGGATCACACCGTTCACTGTCTCACCATTAGCGGAACCACTGGACAGCACAAACACTGTCTTCGTACTGCTGTACACAGCATTATGTAGATTTTCAATACATGAAAGCCCAGGAATCCAGTCCCTCTCCTCCAAACAGAGACAAAACCTCCTGTGACCCGAGTTCTCCAGATTGACCATTAACTCATTGTAGACCCATTCCCTCACAGCCTCGTTCATGGTGTCAAACACCACGAAAGCATCGTAATGATAATGTGAATCACTACCAGCGAGCTGGGAGTAGCCCTTATGTCCTGCCCAAAGTACCTGTAAGCAATACCACAGATCCCAGCCATAGAGATGCTTCAGTAGGGGCAGAACAGTAAACGTCACAGCCAGGAAGGAACAGACGAGGAAGGCTAAGCTGCCATATATGTCCTGGCAGGAACGCTGGTCCATAGACAGTACACTCACGCCCTGTTGGGACTCTGGGTAATCACAGTGTACTTGTGTGGTGAGATAGGGAATCTGTACCGGAGTAGAACGCAAGAAGTCTGCAAACCAAGATGTGTCACAGTCACATTTAAAGGGGTTGTTATGCAGAGTGAGTTTCTGAAGGGCACTTCCGTTTTTAAAGAGGACAGGGAGAAAGTGATGGTTTAATGCTTTGATCTGATTGTGGCTGAGATACAGGTAGTGCAAGGATTTCGCCATGCTGAAGAAATCTTCAGGAATAATACTAAGGCGATTGTGACTGAGGTCCAAGAAAGAAAAATTTGCTCCAAATTCTATGACTTTATTAGGCAAATAAAAGAGAAAGTTTTGACTGAGGTCCAGGTGACATAAATTGCTGAGTGCTGAGATATTTTGCCATGGGAAATAGTTCAGCAGATTGTTGCTGATGCTGAGGTTTTCCATCCTTTCTGGGAGGTTACACAGCAATTCTGCTTGAATTGACTTCAGATCATTGTTAGAGATGTCAAGGTAAGTGAGGTTTGTCAGGTTTTGGAAGAAATTAGTGTACTTGTTGTTATCAGACTCCCACATAATGTCCAGGTGATTTCCATAAAAGTAAAGGTACTTCAAAGAGCTGCTGATCAGCCTTTCATCTATTCGCATCCCAATGCCATTGTTTGCCAGACTTAGAACTTCCAAGTTTGTCAAATTTTGAAGGAACTCAAAACGATGACCCATGCCCTTCATTTTGAAGTGAAATTCATTGTTACTGACGTCCAACACCTTGAGAGTGGTATTAAGCTCACTGAAAGCTCCTCCATAATAAAAATCAAGTCTATTGTATGACATATTAAGAAAAACTAATTTTGTCATGCTATCAAACAGGCCACTCTTCAATGCCTGGCTCATGTAATTGAAGGAAAGGTCTAAACAAACAGCATTTTCCATGCCTACAAACACGTCTTTGGTAAGAGACATAATGTCATTTTGAGACAGGTCAAATGTCAGTTTACCGCGGCAGAAATCATTTTTTAAATCAAATAGTGATTTAAATTGTGGCACATTGTCCTCCACCATGTCCAGCCTGTTTGTCTGGTTGGATTCCCACATGTCACTTCCAGATGCGGCTTTTCGGTCTATTAGCATAAGTCGTGGGTCAGGAAAATTATGCATATACAAGTTCTGGTTCTGACAGCTTTCCTGTGGCACAATCTCAGATGACAGACACGAGCAGCGCGGAATGAAATTAAGCATGTTTTGGGAAAGGTCAACATTGATGAGAAATGGTAACCGTTTCAGAGATGTCGAGTTAAAAGTATTGATGAAGTTCATTCTCAGTTCTAGTTTTATTAGATTTTGAAGTTTGGACAGAACATTAAGGCTCTCGCTTGAAAGCTTGTGGAAAAAGTTACCACTGAGAAGGAGATAATGTAGACGAGACATATTGCCAATATATGGGGAGAGGATCAGAAACTGAAAAGTCTTCAGTGGTTCATAGTTATAGATAAGGCTAATCCAAGTGAGGCCCTCCAGCTCTGCAAAGAAGGTGCCATTACGTATAGCATATGCCAGGAGATTGTCAGAGAGGTCCAACCTCTTTAAATTCTTCAAAGGTTGGAAAAGTCCCTCTGGAAATGTTTTAAGAGAGTTTCCCCTTAGGCTTAAGTAGTCGATGGAGCTGTTCTCAGCATAGAATGAGTTTGGATGTAGGTGTAGAGGGAGATTGTGTGGGCAAGGAAAGCAGGGCCTGGCTGCATGGTCACAGCGCTGGCAATTCCACTCCAAATTCAAATACTTGAGGAGAGTCAGGTTGGCAAATGCTCCTTCTAAAACCTCTGTTATTCTATTCTCTCTTAAATCCAAACTCTCCAGTGAGGGTGGCAATCCTTTAGGGATAGCTGTGAAATTATTATACCCTAAGGTAAGGTTTTTGAGTTCAGAGAGCTCTCTGAAAACACTCTCGTTGATGTAAAAGGAATGGCTGCAAGGGTTTGCGTAAAAGCAGTTCTTGCTGAGGTAGAGCTCTTTGAGATGTGGAGTGTTTAAAGGTTCTGCAATGTTGAAGATGCAATTGTTCTGTAGATCAAGAACTGTCAGGTTTTTAGGTAACCGCGGAATAGAGGTGAGGCTGTTTCCTGACAAATATAAAAATTTAAGCTTCGATAGGTTCTTGAAGGCATCATTGTGGATGTTCATTTTGCATGAGCGGTCCTCCAAAGCTCTTGGGCTACCCGGTTGACAATTCCCCATTATTTTTAGAGTGTGAAGGTTTGGGACACCTAAGAAAGCATGCTGTCCCACTTGCTGTATCTTAGTCCGACTTAAATTGATTGACACTACAGTGGTAGACTTGATGAATAGGACATGCTTGAGTGGTCTGTTGTGGCAGTCTACTGTGGTGGTATTCACATCAGTGTCACATGGGAAGAAGATGGTATTTATGGTCCTGACTAATGGAAGAAGCTGACAAAGGATGAGGATATTTTTCAACATAGCCTGAAAAAATAAAAAAATAAACTTAATTTCAGTCAATGTTTCAGAATATGCAGTCGGAGTAGACAATTTCATTTTACAAAAATATCATCCTATACACCTTACGGTTAAAGCAGCTACCACTGCTAAAAAAGCCCTTTGGCTTTTTCAAGCCTTTCCAATCATTCTTTTTAGTCCATACACTGTAACAATTGTGTGACACGTGGATGCATTCTTACAGTGAAATGTAGTACATTATTGATGGCAGAATTAAATGTTTTCTTACTTACCATGATGAGTATAGCATGTATCGTAGCATTCACATCAGGAGCCAGATTAAACAGTCTTTAATCCAAGTGAGAGAGTAAAGAAAAACAGTACCTAAAGGTTGCTGCAGTGACAAGAAACTGAATCCACGTAATCCAGAAGTGAAAGCATGTGGTCATATATATATATATATATATATATATATATATATATATATATATATATATATATATATATATATATGACAGCGCGATGCAAATCAGGTGACCTAAGTCAAATTTGTGATATCACTCAAGTGATTTAAAAAAAGAAAAAAAAAAAAAAAATATATATATATATATATATATATATATATATATATATATATATATATATATATATATACACACACACACACACATATATACATATATATTTAATCACTGGAGTGACAGTACTGTCCTTATGACAACCACGTCAGTTTTTGAGGAGTCATAAAGATACAGTGCTTTCCTTTTCTGTGTAGAGAACAAAAGAAAGGACAGAGAGAATGTTTTTTTTCTTTTTGATCGACAAAGTTGGACAACAAATATACCACTTCACCTGCTTCAAAATTTCTTTCCAACCTGAAGAACCTTAGGGATTACAGCAAGAAACCACGTGTCAGCCTGAAATGTTCCCCTGTAGGAAATGTGTACAGTGTATTGAATAAAGTATTACATAAATGTAAAACTGCACCCCATGCCGGCCTGATAACTTTGAGCCCTGGAACCTATCATGTATCCAAAAGATTCATCCCACACTGGCAGTATTTTTTGAATCACTTTATTAGGTGCACTGTATCATGAAATCAAAAGTAAAAGTGAGCAGAGAAAAGACTGATTATGAAATTATTTTACTTTGTTAATATAACCTCAAACACAACTATCACTAAAAAGAGCCCTTTTTTCCTGCGTCTATGTAGAGACTGCAAAAGAAAAACTGTATCAAAAAAATGTGTTTCTGATTAATCAAAACTGATTTCATTCAAGCGCTGTGTTAAAATATTTCCCCCATACACTTATTGCAAGTAATTGTGGCAATCACCATAGCCACAGATAGACAGTTATACAAGTGTGTTCTGGTTGGAGAGCACTTCCAATGCTTTGGCTTTGGATTGAACCTCACACTGTCCTGGAAACAGGAGCAGAACATCCCTTACACACAGTAGTATCCTGCTCTTTTCCTGGCAGCAACAACAGCATTGGCACACCACCATGTATCTATCTGATATACCATCACTGACACAAGTGTTGAATTATCCACAGAGCGATGTTCATAAAGCCATCCGACTCCGCATCCACCTTGGAGAGAGAGTGATTGTTCCCTGGGTACCACAGCAACCTAAACAACACACACATGAACAATAAAGCCCTGTTGTGCAGTGCATTTCTGACATTACCAATAAACAAAACATGTTGCTCAGACAAGCTGCTTACCGGACTGGAATCTGCTTTGCTTTCAGAGCTCTGTAATATTCCATTCCTTGCTTGTTAGGTACACGCTTGTCGTCTTCCCCTAAGGTAAGCAATACTGGTGTCTGTACCTGGATAAGAGATCATCTTAGGTTACTACATTGTGTAACAACACAAATGAAGTCACATACACATATTCAAGAGATATACACAGAAATGCTCATACTTGTGCGACATGTTTAATGGGGGACTTTTCCAGCATCTGTTTCCAAACAGCAGGCTCAGGTAGACAGTCTGTACTGTAGTCGTAGCCAGCCTCAACCATGCACCTGCAAAATGTCATAGTCAAACATCAACAATAAGAAAAAAATATCCCCAAATGGCTTTGAGGTCTTTTGTTCCTGCAGTGTTTGTGTGCATTATTGAACAAATCCTTCCCTGACAGTGAGGCAGACACATGCCCTTTACTCCACTCACAGCTGTCAGAGTGGAATGTCAGGGGTACAAATGATACAAAACAACGAAGATGAAAAGTTGTGCACGACTGACATAGTCACAAAATGAGTAAACGTGTAGGCAAAAGTGCAGGTATGTGGATGCCAAGATGTACCAGTCTGGGATGTCTGTGCTGCCAATCATAGAGGCCAAATTGATGACTGGATTGCGAGCCACACAGGCCTTGTAGAACCCTGGGTACTGGCCAATCAGGTGACAGGCCAGGAAACCACCATGAGAGCCCCCAGAAACCGCCACCTTGTGCATGTCGATGTTGTCACCTTTCAGAACACTTTCAACAGCAAACTGGTAGCGAGAAAAACATGGGAAAAATGTAAAAGAAAATTTGTGGCAGAGAAGTAAGGAAGAAGGTGGGGGAGCATACAGCTCAAAGTAAAAATTAAATATAACTACTGCTGTTATGAGCCATAATTTAAAACAGAAACTATGGCAACTAACCTTAACTAAATATAGAAACCAATAGAAATCAATGGTATAAACAATGCCAATGCTATTTGATTTATTCTTACTTGAACATCTTTGACGTCCTGGGTGCCAACATTGCCAGGTAACGAGAGAATATTGTCCTGGCCGTACCCAATAGAGCCACGATAGTTCACTAAAAATAAAACCAAACAAAAAAAGTGTGCCAATCAAGTCAGTCACTACCACCTTGAGCATGGCTCGAGACTCTGGATATACTGAGCAGCTACAACTTCCCTAATTAAACAAACAATCAAAAAACATGAAAACAAAAAATTTAAACTGTAGGTAATAAAATAAATAAGATTTATTTTTTTTATGAATTCATGTTCCACAGTTGAATAGCATAGATGGAACAGCAAAAATGGCCTCACAATTTATGACAACTAAGCTAAATGTTTCAAGCAGACACACTCCTCAACAGTCCATTAGCTAGAATAGTTTTGCACTGAAAGTAATTTATCTCTGGTAAATGTAGCAAGCAACACAAAATTATGATTGGCTATGCCTGTCAAGTACATGTGAACTCTTAGATTGTTCACAAGATAGCAAGAAATATGTAGGTCTCGAAGTGGCTAAGAAAATGTAGAATACATACTTTTTCTAGTCTAAAAAGCTTAGCAAAGTAACCAACCAACAGTATGTGTATCTTCTGTCTTCTGAGACAGCATGTCAACCTTTCTCCCCTTTTACAAATAGAGTACATAAACATCAGTGGATGATCAACCTCTGAGCAGTTGTCAACACAAAAAAAACTTAAGTTAACTAATGAACATACCTAGTAATATAGCAAAGCCCATCCTGCACAGCACAGATGAGGACAAAAGCCAGTCAGCTACAATCACTGAGTGAGGACCCCCTGATGAAAGGAACAAGTTTTGTAAAATACAGACTGACAGTATTTAAAACTACCGTTGTCTGTATGTGCTCAGTCCTGTGAGGCGTTAATGCCACAAATAATATTGCATGTAGAATCAAAATATGTGGAACATCAATCTTGATTTTGAGAGTAAGGTTAAAGAGATATTTTGCTGATTTCAATCCAGCTCTGTGTCATGGTAATGTGGGCAGTGTGTTTAGAATTGGTGGGTGCATTCCCTCCATGACGCCAGTGCACGGATTTTGGAGCAACCTTTGTCGCGTTATTATCACGTTAACTCATTAATTAACGCCGACAATTATTTTATCGCGCATTAACGCAGTTTTTATTATTTCTTTTATTATTGTAAAAGTTTGTTGCTCACAGGCTTTTATTTTGAAAAAGTCTGTTGCTGACTGCTGCCCTGTTGCGCTGCTGCGCTTACAGGAACCGGAAAAGAAAACAGATGGTGGATAAACAAACCTCAAACATGGAGAAGGGTACGGAACTTTTACATGACCATTTTCATTTTAAAGTTCTTCCAGACGGCGCAGTCGACAGAACCAAAGTTATTTGTAACCACCAATTTTTTTTATCACCGGAGTACTTCCAGTCTGAAATATCACCTAAATGCAATACACAAAGTTGATATCAGCAAATCATTCAACGAAACAAACAGTGGCGCGAGGCTTCGGCAGACTACGTTAGATGCAGTGGCGTGTGGGAGAAGTATAGATAAACAAAGGCAAGAGAAGCTAACGAATGCCATAGCAAAGTGGATAGCTGCAGACTGCTGGCCGATAAGTGTTATGGAGGACGTCGGTCTGAAAAACATTCTGAGAATCACAACAAATGACGGCAGGTATGAGATTTCCTCAAGATGCACCATCACAAGAAGAATACACGAGTTGTATGAAAAGTAGAGGACTGCAAAAGCGACAACTTTAGAACGTGGACCCACTGTTGCTCTCACTGGGGACTACTGGACATCACTGGGTAACCATAATTACCTCAGAGTTACAGTGCATTACATTGATGAACAGTGGGCACTGCATTCACATGCTCTGACTGTAATGAAAACAGAGCAGAGCCATTTGGTACTGAACCTAGACTGGTTATGCTACTCCCCGATAAAAAAAGAAAAGAAATTGCCTGTTTTAATGTTATGATTGTGGCTAAGGAGTTTGTGGGCAGTTTATATATATATATATGTGTGTATATATATATATATATATATATATATATATATATATATATATATATATATATATATATATATATGTTATGGCACTTTAATTCATATGGCAGAACATTTAAAATAAAATTGCGCTATACAGTACTTTTTAATTCATTATTGGATTTTGCGTATAACAATGCGATTAATCGCGATTAATCAGGGAAATCATGCGATTAATCGCGATAAAAACTTTTAATCGTTGCCCAGCCCTAGTATTAATATAAAACATGCATTTAAATAAATTTAGCTTTTTTTTAACTGCATTAAGTCGATATTGTAGAACAATTAACAATTATACAACACTACCTAACTGTTCTTTTTTGTTTGCACTCTACAAAACCATAATGAGAGTAACAAACCATGAGGAGTGACAATAAGAGGCAGCTTCACTCCATCCTTAACCTCCTTTGGTTTGATCAGCAAAGCTTCAAAATCAAGGCCGGCTGCAATATAGAAAAATGAGTTAGTCCCATTGAGATTACATAGGCTGTTCTTTATGTCTCCTATAGACAGCAACATCTTTTCAATCCTCCATGAATTTGGGGACACAAGTATTCTTTCTGACTTAAAATAAACCAGTCACGTCAGGAGCTTGCTTCTGCAAACTCCTTTACTCCATCTCCTGTAAAAAGAACTACCTGCCACTGTATCATAAGAATTACTACCTCAGAACTTAAAATAAACATAACAGTTTCAAGTGAAATTAAAGAGCTATACAGTATGTTTACATGCATGCCCACAAATAATGTAATGTAAAAATAAAACCGCAACCGTTAGTAGGCCTATGTGCTTGTTATTATCAATTTAGACAACGCAATTGTATCATCATGTATCATATCTCGATATATGAGTTCATCATGATACAATTCCATTGAAAGATGATAAATTATCATATTGAATTATCACCTAGCTCTAGATACTACTAAAACGAAAAATGTTCATTCTTACGGTATTGACTGTTGTCTTGCTCTGGTGGAGGGGTGAAAGTCAAGATCTGCCAATCAATGTCTGCCAACGTCTGAGAGTCTTCCAAAGTAACCCAGACCACTTCCTCCTGAGAATCCCTGGCTGGAAGGAAGCCCAGCCTCTGGACAAAGAAATGAAGTCACATAGACATAAGTTCAATCTATGCAACATCATATTTAGTAGATACTCTTTATCAATGTGAACATTCAAAGACCACTGATCATACCAGACTTGGAGGGCAGTTTGGAGAGGAGCAGCTGACAACCATCAAGTCTCTCTCTATGTTCAGCAGACACCAGCTACCAACATCAGATTCTACAGACAAACAAAAAAACATAATTAAACGCAGGTTGAAATAAACCTGTTCAAGCACTCCCAGAACACTGGTAGGGTAAGCAAATGACCTATTATCAACACCAAACATCAGTAAACGAGACAGTCTAGACCTGAGCATGAGCTGATAAGTGTCTAGTCACTCACTTGAAGTCAGAGAGGTGATGCTCCCTGTGCTCGTATCCACCATCAACAGATCCTAAAAGAGAGACAACAACCTTTATTCAGGTAAAGAATAATTACAATAATATCAGTCTAGGGCTGCAACTAACGACTATTTTCATAGTCGATTAATCTGTTGATTATTTTCTAGATTATTTGATTAGCTGTTTGGTCTATAAAATGTCAGAAAATGGTGGAAAATGTGGATCAGTGTTTCCCAAAAGCCAAAGATGAAGTCATCAAATGTCTTGTTTTGTCCACAACACAAAGATATTCAGTTTACTGTCACAGAGGAGAGAAGAAACTAGAACGTTTTCACATTTAAGAGGCTGGAATCAAAGATTTTTTACTTTTGTCTTAACAAATTACTCAAACCAACTATTCAATTATCAAAATAGTTGGCGATTAATTTAAGAGTTGACAACTAATCGATTAATCTTTGCAGCTCTATATCAGTCTAAAGATGCTTATATGTGGAAAATATAGATTTATCAGAAAACATATCAAGCCTTTATTGTCTGTTTTTCTTGCCATAATAACAAGACATTTCAAAGGAGTTGACTTTACCTTGCGGCTGCGCTGAGGGCAAGCAACAATAATCCGCTGACTATCAGCTGACCAGCACTGAGGGGACAACTGAGAGCTGTAGATACCAGTAAAGCCATCTGTAAAGCCCCACCAACACACACAGACACAACTATGTTTAATCTATAATTTAAAAAAAGTGCAATCAGGTGAACACCAAGTATTCCTTACCCTCTCTAGGTCTCTTCACCACATCCACCACCACTGAGGTCTTCTTAGTATACCAGTCATACTAGAAATAAAGTATGCAAGTACAGAAGAAAGCATATAAAAACAAATCAATTAACTCATAAATGTATTTATGCTATAATTCCTTAGGTCTACACAGCAGAAAACAACAGATGGTGCATTTGAAGAAACATACATTCCTACCTATTCTTTTCAGTGAGTACAGTGCCCTTTGTAAATGTGTTAAACAGGTATTTTGTGTATGTATATATATATATATATATATATGTGTGTGTGTGTGTGTGTGTGTCCGTATTTATTGTTTATTTCTTATTTCATAATTATGTTTAATATGTTTGTTTATGTACGCACCAACCACCAAGGCCAATTCCTTGTAAGTGTTACTGGCAATAAATCCTTTTCTGATTCTGAAAGGAAATGTGTCTTATGTGGAAAAGAGGCTCCATCCTGTCTTACCATACAGAGCCTGCTGCACTGCATGTGTGGTCCATAGACAGAACATTCCAGGTAGACAATCCGACACTTGTCTGGGCTCAGTCTGGGGGAGCACACTGCACTGGTGCCTGATGTAAGCTGCTCTGAGGGACATAACAATTGCAGGCACATGAACATCTGCAGCTACACCCGTTTAACATAATATATGTGATGGCAAATTACATTTAACACTGTTAGGTTAGTGTGTTTAGATTATGGTTTAAACTTTATGGTTTCTGAATGTATAAAGCACTGGCTGAGAGAGAAACTTTGAGGCCTTTCTTGAAGGTCTCCGGTCATCTGTTTATCCAAACAACCCTTGATAAGGGGACAGAGGCGCCATAAACTTTCGCATAGACACAGTTTATTTTCTTCAACAGATGAGACTTCGAAGATGTTATGTCTTCCCCTGTCAACTAGGCCAAAGGGCTTGACATGACTCTTTGCTTTTTGTTTTGTGTAAGATGGGTTTCTGAAGGAAACCAGGGAGGGGGGTTTGAGAATGACCATTTGTTTTAATCTATATTGTGACTGTCTGTTTGAAGGTGAATTAGAGCGCTCTTGCATAGCCACCGAGGTGGATGTGTTACAGCGTTTCTCCATTGATCAATGAGAATAAACACTCAATAACCAGACTTTGATTTCTGCTCAATGGTCTTCATTTGTTTCACTACAAGCTTTAAACCTTTTATTTACTTACACCGTGTTGAACCGAGATAACTTCCATAACATATATAAATATAAATAGCAGAAGAAGACAAGCCTTCACTTACCACATTTCCCACCAGTAAGATCCACATATAACAAAGATGATCTGACAAAGAGAAGGGAGACATGAATAATTTGCTAAATTAGCCTATAAGCCTTACTGGGGATATTTCTGATAGGCCAGCTTTAATTCTTTTCTTTGATCAGTTTGAAGAGTAATCACCTCCTGTTGGGGCAGTACTTGAGGCCAAGTCTGAAAGGCTCATGCCACCAGCCTACAAACACCACACCTGTGTCACCTGGAGCCCAAAATGCCTGCAGAGACCGAGACAACGTACCAAAAAGACAAAGAGAGAGCAACAGCTGAAGTAAGAGGGTATGTGCACACTACAAGTGCCCAAAAAAACATGCATCATTGCACAAACTGCTGTATCAACCTGTCCAGGTGAGATATTTTCGGGTACCCCCTCCAACACTGAGACGTTGTCACCCTCGATGTCCAAAATACAAAGCACAGGGCAGCTCTTACTAACAAGCGCCTCTCCCCAGTCCTCATGAAAAACAAACTGCTCCCCCTGCAGGGATAAAAAAAAAAAAAGAAAGAAGAAAAACACCACAACTTAAACTAGAGTATAATCCAACCTAAGCATGTTGAATTAAACCTTTGAATAGTGGAAATATTTTGTGTTTCAAAAGTATTATTTGCATTCACTTTTACAGCCTCCTTTTTCTCCACTCTCATGGTCTCCTCTTCGTCCCCAATGGAAGACAACTCTGGTGAATCAGTCTACAAACAGATAATGAAACATAGAATAACAAGTTATGACTTACTAGTCTGAGCTACTTTACTACACTAATCCTTCCCATCTATGGTAAATGGTCAACCAACACTAAATGACACATGGGTCAGAAAACTTCCTTCACTACTCTTACGGCCACATCCCAATCAGTGTTGTGAAGGTATTTTGCTTTTGAAATGCGATGGAAAATATCTGAGGTGCATTCAAAGTGAAACCATTTGCAGAATGATCCAGTTTGCAATGTTTTTACGATTGAGCGATAAGCCCAATTTAAATAGTGTGCAACAACCTTTGAGATCTGGTTTGATGAGTGTGTATCTACTCAAGCCATTGGTCCGACACCGAGGTCATTTTGCATCATACATCGTGTATTTAAAGCTTTCTTATCAATTTTGAACAACTCCTTACAGAGAACCACAGAATAGCTAGCAACTTGTACCAGCACTGTACAACCAGGCAATAAAAGCACCATGTAGCTACTTTTATATTTTTCCTTATGCAAATGGTGGGTCTAAGGATAAATGGAGTTGTATGCTGCAGGATTGTAAAGCCCCTTGAGGCAAATTTGTGATATTGGGCTATATAGATAAAATTAATTGAATTACAGTTTGCTATGTTCTGGGCGGTATTGAACACAATCGCAGAATGACCTCAAGCAGAATTCACAAGCTTAAAATGTTCAACCTATAGAGAGCAGTGCAGCAGTTCTCCGCCCTTATGTGATTCGGTGCAGATTTACCCTCAAATACAGTTTTGCTGACAAACCTGGAAGAAGGATTCTGCCTTAGGTCTCTTTCTTTCTGCCACATACAAAAGATGGGTCTCAGAGTGGGACCAGATCAAGCAGCCAAATTGCTCTAAGGATGCAAAACACAGTTTGATTAACAGCTGGACTGGCACAAAAAAAGAATCAGATTTTAAGTGTAGAGGACTAACCATCTTCATAGACTTTGCCATGTTTCTTTAAGGCTGTTAGATTGATGCTCTTCATCTTTATGTTTTTACACCAGATCTGAAGGTCACAAAAAGGTCAGGAGTGGTCAAAATGCAAAGTAACATGAGGTTTTAAACACAGGCTACATGTGGAAAATGTAGCAGAGGAGAGATACAAATGAGCAGTATAAAGAGGGCAATAAAAAAGTAAAGTTTTGGTAGGGTGGGTGAGAGACTCAATGCTGAGTCTGAGCCAGACAGACAGACAGCCACACACCTCCAGAAATTGTTTGTCCTCTCCTTTGACAGTGCACTCTCTGACAACAGCCTTCATTTCACCTGAGGGGGAATCCTTACTCAGCACCCTGATAGGACAAAGATATTGATGAGACATTGTTCCGTTTGCTCAGGGTTAGGTCAATGATAACGTCTGCAACCCCACTCCAGATAAAATGACAAAATGTTGACATACTCTCCTTTGATCTCAGTGCAGTTTCCTGAGGCTCCAGAGTAGACCACAGACTTGTCATCGTGAAATGCAATGTACTGTCGGCAAAACTTGACATTCTCATTCCTGTCCAGATCACGCTGGCTCCATTCTGCAGAAGAAGGTCAACAAAATGAATGAATTAATATCAATGAACACACATAGATCCGATAATAGTAGCATGGCACAGACTGAGTCTACCTGTGTAAATGTTGCTGTATTTGCCTCCATACTGAGAGGTGACGACAGGTCCCACATCTGCTCTGCTTAGAGAAGGGAAGAGGCTGAGTTCTCTGTAGAGCCTGGCAATTTCCTCAGGGTTGGTCATCATCTGACAAAACACAGCAGAAGAACTCACACTACGTCTCAATGATACAAACTGTCCAACAGCGAACAATGCCCTATTCATTTCCTAGTAAGGAAGCTAGCCTGTCAGGTCATACACAAGTTTGTGCAACGTTAGCTAGGTAACAGTTTACTATCAAAAACAGGGGTCAGTTTATAAACATTGGCCTAATCCGCTATGCAAACCAATCAAGCGATTGCCGCGTGATAAACAAAGCAACCGAGTAACAAGCGTGTTTGTTTTTAGCAGTGTTTGGCGGATTTAATTCGACCAGGAACTTCCTGTAGCAGCCGACGCAGAATGTCAGTTTGCTAGCTTGACTTGAAAACTAGCTAACGTTTATTGACTAGCTAGCTAATTACCAAAAGTAATTACATCGTAATTAACGTTAGCACCTATATAAGGTTTATTTCTGTAGGAATGTTATTCGTTCAGAAGCAAAAAATAAGTAGTCAGTTAAGTCTAATCATACCTGTGACTTCATGATAGGGCCGATGTGTGTCGCTAGTCTGCAATTGTCAAACAGTGTCCCACAGTCCCACCGCCACCAGTACAAAGCTATCTAAAAAATAAACGTAACGTTACGTCCTGTTGGAGCTTCCTGTTGCAAATTGAAAAATAAAACAAAATCCCTGATAAGCACTTCCCGAATGAACCAAAACCCCAGCATTTAGGAATGAAAAACGATGAATACTTTAAAGAAAAAAACACACAGCAATCTAAGACATGTACCAGACGACTTGGAACATTTTCCACTAAATAGAACAGTTTATTTATAGCAGTAAAACATATGCGTATGCGTTTATTTTGTAGGCACATCACTTTTGCAACACCCAACAGGAAGCAGAAGACAAATAAAATAACTGAGATTATGCTTTTAACGCCCCCCTGCGTTGTAAACATAGACTGTATATTATGTATTGTAAACCATAGTTTTTAGATTGTGCTCATGCAAAAGTCTTGATTTTAAAAAGAAAATGTTAAAGTCAATATTAAATTATTAAAATCAAAGGGAAAAGGCATAGTGAAGAGAAAAGTAATTCAACAGTGACAACTGCGTTGGGATAAATAATAATTATATAAAAGGTAAATAATAATAATAATAATAATAATAATAATAATAATAATAATAATAGCAATGCAAGGGAGACATCATACACTCTACACTCAATCCAAAAAGGAGTAGGTATGTTAAGTAGTAGTGGAACAAAACGGAAAGAGCAAGTAACAATAAGCAGGCTAAGCATTTTCCGAAGCAACCTCAACAGTACACCCAGAAGCATCCAACTGGTTGTGTGTTCATTGTGAGGCACCAGAAACTGTAGAGCACGTGCTGTTAGTCGAAGGAAATATCAGAGAGAAAGGACATGTTGGAAGAAATTAAACGATTTGTGATAATATGAGCAGGAGTAAAGAACATACTGGACTCCAGTAACTGGAGTTTGGGAAAAGCAGACAAGGCAGAACATGCTTGATCACCTTCCTAATGAGAACAGGAATGATGAGGAAAATCTGACATACTGGACACTGTAGGGGTTCACTAACTCCAGAAGATGGCAGTAGTGCAACATTAAGGGTGCAACCTGCCGTTAAAACTCAAAGAGAGTAAATGTTTTTGTTTTTTTCATCGATGTATTAAAAGGTTCTTTTAGTTTGTGTCATTCTCTATCGAGGCACAGTAATACAAACATTTTACTAAACATATTTTAAAATTACTTTATGGCTACTAATATACATTCAATTTCTTATACGTGAATGACAACCGCCACACTGCTTCTGTCAGTCAGCTGGGGTAGGTGGGGTCACAAAGAGCCAAGATGGCTGACTTTGAAGAGCCGCTGTCAGATGAAGAGAAGGTTTGAAGACTATTTTATTCTTTCTAAACGCTGTTTTCTCTTATTAGGAGAGAGGTATCCACGTTAAATGTCCACCTGAATTAACGGTTAAGTTTTGGGAAGAGTGGCAGTTTTTGGTCACGTATCGACATAATAAACTAGCTAGAGTTTCTAAGCTACCACTAGCTTACTAGCCAATGCTAGTTAAAGCGTATAACGTTAGATGGCTAGCGGCGAAACCAAAGGCTGGTAGAGGGGTTTAACCGCTGGACACTTGTACTGAAAACTTTTAAGTGGTTGTAACGTTACCTAGATTATTGGAAATAGAAGTTTCGACGCCCATTTCCAAACGCGCGTTGCATTGTCCCAGTCTGCAATGATACGTACCTCAGGTGTAATGTCAGCTAACGTTAGCGGCTAACGTTACTTTGCTTTGGATTTCTGGGTCAAACCGATTCAGTTGCAGCTCAAATATCAGGATATGGTTAGGCTACCTACAGTTGGAGCCTGATAGTGAGTGGCAGCTGGACACCAGTTGGAGGCAAAGCTCTATTATTATGAATGAAGTTACATTACCATATAAGACAATAATCTGAACAGAAAGCTAGAAACAAGAGTGCGACATACACTTGATAACATCTAGAGATATTTAAGATCAAAGGTCTATTGGCGGTCAACGAGGAAATTGAGGTTAAGATGATGGCATGATTTTATAGCGACATGAAACATAGTCACAAGACAAGTTTCTAATGCAGTGTCCATTCGATATTCATGAAGCAATGTCTTGATGTTCCTGCATTCCCCTCCAAATTACAAAAACTCAAATTAAAATATCTTAATTTACTGCTATTTTTGTAGTTGTTTATTGACTTTATTTTGTTTTAGTTGATATGCTATAGTCATTCCTAGTTTAAGCATAACAGATTGAACGTTAAGATGGCTTCATCATAGGAAAAGGGCAGAGGATCTGATGGAAATAAGAATGTGGGCTTTACTGTATAATTTGATCCTGGACAGTCTGTAGGTGTAGGCCTATGTGATGACTGTCTTCTGTATTGTGTGTATTTTATGATTGTCAAATAAATCAAATCAAATCGCTGTCATTGAAAAACTGAAACTACATCTTAGTATCAGTTATGGCAATATGATAAGGCTACAACTGAATGCCAAAATACTAACAAAGAATGTAGCACATTTGTTACAACTTTTTTGATCGTAGACTTCTGGAGTTAAGTACAGATTTGTTTTGCATATTGAGGAGTGAAAACCCCTGGTAATTATAGGTCAAATATTAGTTTTTAGTGTCTCTTTGTACTGATTGTACAGCAAGTCATATTATCATGATAGCTGAATTAATTGGTAGCATTTAATTTGCTTCCATAGGTCCGCATAGCGGCCAACTTTGTAACTCATGCACCCCCGGGAGAGTTCAATGAGGTCTTCAATGGTAAGAAATATCTGATTGTAACAATATGTGCATGATAATAATACTGTGTTTAGTATAATATATTATAATACAATTCACCTCTGATGATATTTTATTGTTTTGTGCTATAAGAGTAATACACAAACGGTGGTTTCTTTTTGTCTTGCTAGATGTGCGACTTCTTCTTAACAATGACAACCTCCTCAGGGAGGGGGCATCACAGTAAGTAACACTCAATTAAGACAAACGTCAGAAATTCAAATACATATCAGTTACACAGTTCAAAACACCTGAGCCTCCATACTGTATGGAAAATATCTACTCAAATTGTGGTTTATTATATATTAGGCAGGGATGTAAGCATGGCTTGTGTTCTCAAAATGGTCAGTTGAAACATTTGTTTACAGCATTTTGGTGTCCTGTTATGAATGCCTACTTTACCTTTGTGCCCTTTCTGTTTGTCCAGCTCTTTTGCCCAGTACAACATGGATCAGTTTACTCCTGCCAAACTAGAGGGCTATGAGGAGCCGGTGTGTTTCATGCTTTTTTCATTGTTTTTCCTATTTATTACAGAAGAGCAAGTGCCAAAAGCCAGCCTATTTCAAATGTTCCTCTCCCTTATTGATAGGTCCTGATCACAGAGCATGGTGACTTGGGTCAGGGACGTTTCCTGGACCCCCGCAACCGTTTGGCGTTCCGCTTCGACCACCTAAGAAAAGAGGTGAGCGACATGCAGCCATATGAAGGAGAGACGGCCTTGAAAAGCTGGAGAGATGCCTGTGATACTTCCCTTAGTGCCTACGTCAAAGAGCACTACCCTACTGGAGTCTGCACGGTGAGGCACAACAATTGTGGCAAAATAGTCATCTTAGCAATGGACTACATTTTACCCATACTTACCCATACTATCTGTGTGTTACAGGTATATGGTAAAACAGTTGATGGTCAGCAAACGATCATAGCCTGCATTGAGGGACATCAGTTTCAACCCAAAAACTTCTGGTATAGTGACCTCCCTGCAAACAGCTGTTTGAAAGCTTATCTGAATATATGTATATCTGTTTGGATATGTTGCTCATCTTTTATAACACAGCTTTATCACAAACTTAAGGTTACAAATGAACAGTGTCATGGGGTTACCCCATGCCTTCATTTAAGCCAGTGCTAGCATTGGTCCTAGCATGCTAAGCTAACCCTAGCATGAGCGTTAGCATAGGACTGGTAGCATTAGCATTACCAGTAGCAGGTGGGCTAGCATCAATGGACACATGGCTTGTCAATTCATGTTATTTCCTTTCAATGTATTAAGTATTAGTTGAAAGTATGATTGGATAAATACGACACATACACAGTTCATTTCATGGCATTTATTTTAGGTTAATGGATTTACCCAAGGTTATCAAAATGTTTCATTCACCTGTTCTCATTTTCAAGCAGGGTGATGGGTCGAAGCGGCAAACAGGAAGTGACAGAGTCCGGAGTAATTTATAGGGGGGAGGACCTGGAACGGTCCAAGTGTAAGCCAGTACAGAGGGGGGGTACTGAAGTGTCTAAATTCCTGGTTTTGAGAAGCTTGTTCAGCATATAACATTTAATTGCTGGTTTTATAGTTGGTATCTTGTATATTGATGTAGCCAGAAGTGTTAGGGAATGTTGAGGTAACAGGATGAGGTTGATTGATTTCCAATTAACTTTGGTTTGTCTTGTAGGAGGAGCTGCAGGTATAAAGGAAGGAGGCAGAAGCTCCACAGGGGAAGAACAGTTTTGGCCTGGAAGGGTGCAGGTGCTAGAGCCCCATAGCCAGGGCCTGCTTTAGGTTTTTTTCATTGTTTAGTATTTGTTAGTATGATAAGTTCTAGTTTGTACTTAGTTTCTTTGTTGTTTTTGTTATTTTTATATATTTTTGTAATAATTCACCCATGCACTACCGCCCTTTCCCCATGAAGGGGGGAGAAATAAATCAAAGCACCCGGTGAAGAACTCCTGAGTCCATGTCTCCTCCTTCCACTACGGGGCTAAACCTTACATGTGGTGTCAGAAGTTAAAACAAGCTGGAAAATGCCTCCCAAAAAGGCCCAACAGCAGCAGAGTGCAGTGGAAGAGGAGGAAGGGGCCATTGGAGGGATTGAAGATGGCTCCCAGTCAGGAGAAAACCCTGGTACATCTGTTGAATCTAGTCTTGGCTCCTTGGCCAATATGTTTGAGAATTTTATGCATCTGCAAATGGAGAGAGATAGAAGACAAGAAAAAGAAGCCACGAAACAAGAACAGAAATATAGTGTGTTGACTCACCAAGTCACACAACTTCAGCTGGATCTTGAGGCTGCCAGGAGTGGCCATCAATCAACACAAACAGCTGGGGCACTAAGAGGAGAGCCTAAGTTGCAACGACTGGAGGACTTTGATGACATTGACCATTTCATCACTACTTTTGAGAGGTTGGCTGAGGTCTACAACTGGCCACAGCAAGAATGGGCTGTGCGTCTGATTCCACTTTTGACGGGTAAGGCCAGAGGGGCCTTTGTGGCTATGAATCCAGCAGATACAAAGAATTATGGCTTATTGAAAGCTGCAGTGCTGAAGAAGTACGAAATCAATAGAGAAACTTATCGTCAACGATTTCGCTCTTATGACACACCGGCGGAGGAGTCCCCCCAAGAACTGTATACTCGACTCAAAGACACTTTTTGTAAGTGGACCCAGTACGCCACCTGCAGTAAAGAGGACATGATGGAGAAAATGGTCCTGGAGCAGTATTTGAAGGTTCTTTATCCAGAAGTGAAAGCCTGGGTCAAGGAGCATGATCCGCCTACTGCAGCAAAGGCTGCTGAACTGGTGGATGCCTATGTGTCTGCTCACAGGGGACAGGGATCTTACCATTACGCAGGACAATGCAGATTCCAAGGGGGTAAGTCTGAGGGTTTTTTTGAAGGGGGTGGTTCAAGTAGCCATACACAGAGTCAGGCCAGCTATAGGAAATCTTCACGGGTAGATCCGACAAACCACAGGGTTTGGTCAGGTCGCAAAGCAGATGTAGTATGTTATAGCTGTGGTGAGGCAGGCCATACACGCCCCTTTTGTCCAGTAAAAAAGCCCACAGCTACAAACCTCTGTTATGTTCCAAAACCTAAGTTTGCATTTTTCCCAGAAGCATCTGATTCACTAACTGTTACAGTCTTGATAAATGGTAGACCCCTAACAGCATTGTTAGACACAGGTTGTACCCAATCTCTTGTCCAGGCAAAGTTTGTGCAAAGAGAGCTTTGGAATATAGAGGAGACAGAACCAGTTATTTGTGTTCATGGCCACAGTTCTGAGGTGCCCACAGCAGAGGTTTATTTAGAGGTACACAACCAACCTTACCTCATTAAAGTAGGAGTAGTTCCAGAGTTGCCATATCCTGTGTTATTAGGAACAGATTTTCCCATCCTCTTGGATTTAATTCAAGGGTGTAGGGGGAAGTTGTGTGGGGTTATCACTAGGTCTAGAGCAAAGGAACTCTCAGCTTTACCGGTGTTAGTGGAGCCAGGGGTTGAGTCACATTCAAGAGTGTTACAGACAGTTAGACCTGTTTCACCCTTGCAACTGCCTGAGTGGCTCAAGTCTACATCGGTGGAGGTAGGGAGTTCAGTTTTAGAGGCAGGTACTGCAGAGAAACACATAACTGATACAGACAGCCACATGCCCTTTAAGCAAGTTCCAGACCCAGTTGACACATTGCATCTTATGCCATTTCATGAGGAGCAGATAGAAGCAGGGTCAGGAGTCACACAGGAGGACAGGTTGGAGTCACGCAGAGAGCAGGTGTGGGAAGGGTTAAAACAGTCAGTTGAACAGCCAGAGCAGGATGCTGAGGTTCCAGGGCTAGCTGAGGAAGATGTTTCATTTCCCTGTGACCTTGCTGTTCATCAGAAAAATGACCCCACACTAGCAGAGTGTTTCAAAAATGTAGAGAGTAGTCTTGGTTCACTTACAGAGTTTTTCGTGGCTGAAAATGGTGTGCTGTATAAGCAGTCAGAGTATGGGAAACAGCTTGTTCTTCCTGAGGTATCGAGGGCTGAGGTGCTCAGGGTAGGTCATACTGTTCCATGGGCTGGTCATTTGGGTTTCGTGAAGAGTTTCATGCGAATAAGTAAGAGGTTTTACTGGCCAGGAATGTATACCCAGGTTCAGAATTACTGTAAAACATGCCCAGAGTGTCAGCTCACTGCAGGAAAATATATAGCTCCGGCACCCCTTATTCCACTCCCTGTCATTTCCACTCCCTTTGAGAGAATAGGTGTAGATATTGTTGGTCCTGTAGAAAGGAGTCAGACAGGCAACAAGTTTATTTTAGTCATTTGTGACTATGCTACTAGATATCCTGAAGCCTACCCCTTAAGAGAAGTAACAGCTAAACAGGTAGCTACAGCATTGCTTAAGTTTTTCAGCCAGGTAGGAATCCCCAGAGAAGTTCTTACTGATCAAGGTCCAAATTTCATGAGCCGCACACTTTCTCAAGTCTATCAGCTGTTAGGTATTAAGAGAGTGAGAACCACCCCTTATCACCCTCAGACGGATGGACTGGTTGAGCGTTTCAACAAAACTTTGATTGGTATGCTTAAAAAGTTTGTGTCAGACACAGGAAAGGACTGGGACAAGTGGCTCCCATTTTTGCTTTTTGCATACCGTGAAGTTCCCCAGAGTTCAACAGGGTTTTCCCCCTTTGAGCTCATCTACGGTCATCAGGTCAGAGGTCCTTTGGATGTTCTACGTGAAATGTGGGAGGAGTCTGATCCACCAGAGAATATGAACATTATATCCTTTGTCCTAAAGATGCGGGAACAACTGATGAAAACCACATCTATGGCTCGTGACAATCTACTGAAATCCCAGGCTAAACAGACGCAGTGGTATGATCGTTCAGCCAGAAAAAGGAGTTTGGTAAGGGGCGAACAGGTATTGTTACTTTTGCCAACATCAGAACACAAATTGCTGGCAAAATGGCAAGGCCCATATGAGGTCAAGCAGAAGATGGGTGAGGTGACTTACCAGATCTTCATGCCACAGCGGAAACAACCACTTCAAACATTTCACATTAATATGCTGAAGAAATGGGTCCCCCGGTTGATTCCAGAGGCATCTGTACCCCATTCTCTTTTTGTTCGAGCTGTGGAGGAAGAGGAGGATTTGGTGGAACAATATCTACCTACTGAAGACGAAGAGAAGCAACTGGATCTCAACCACCTATCAGATGGGAGGAGAAAGGAGCTCCTGGACATTTTGCCTCTCAACCTTTTTCTACAGACACCTGGAAGGACAGAGATGGTATGCCATCATATCGCCTTGAAGGATTCAACCCCTCTCCGTCAATCAATGTACAGAGTCCCAGAGCGTCTTTTGCTAGTTTTGAAGAAAGAGCTGGACATGATGAGGGAAATGGGAGTGATAGAGCCATCTGTTAGTGAATGGAGCAGCCCAATCATTCTGGTGCCAAAGAAAGATACAACACTAAGATTCTGTTTGGACTTCAGAAAAGTTAATGGTGTTAGTAGGTTGGACCTATACCCCATGCCCAGGGTTGATGATCTCATTGAGAGACTAGGCAGTGCCAACTTCATCAGTACACTGGATCTATGTAAGGGGTACTGGCAGATTCCACTCACCGAAGCAAGCAAGGAGGTGACAGCATTCAAAACCCCTTTTGGACACTTCCAGTTTACAGTGCTTCCCTTTGGCCTGCATGGGGCCCCTGCAACATTTCAGAAGATGATGGACAAGTTGCTGAATGGTACAGAGTCCTATGCTGCAGCCTATTTAGATGATGTAGTGGTCCATAGTTCCAGCTGGGAGGATCACCTGTTTCATCTGACGGAAGTGCTAGGGAGAATTAGTGATGCAGGCCTGACCATCCGCCCGGACAAATGTGCACTTGCCAAGCAAGAAGTAAAATATCTGGGTTATGTGCTGGGCAAGGGAGTGATCAGACCTCAAGTTGGCAAGGTAGATGCTATCTTGTCAGCAGAAAGACCTCAAACCAAGTCGCAAGTCAAGTCATTTTTGGGCTTGGTGGGTTGGTATAGGCGTTTTGTCCCAGGATTCTCTACCCTCTCAGTTCCTCTTACCAACCTGACTAGGAAGAACCTGCCCAATAAGGTGCAATGGACAGAGGGGTGTGAAGAGGCGTTTCAGGTTCTGAAGCGTGCTCTGTGTACGGAACCTGTACTGACGAGTCCTGATTTCCAACAACCGTTCATTCTTCAGACAGATGCATCTGAACTTGGGGTTGGGGCTGTTTTGTTGCAGGGAGACCCGGGTAATCTTCAGCCTGTGTTGTACATCAGTAGGAAACTCAATAAACATGAAGAAAGATACTCAGTTGTGGAGAAAGAATGCCTTGCCATTAAGTGGGCGTTTGATTCTCTTCGCTATTACCTGCTGGGACGGAAATTCGTTCTGGAAACAGATCACCGGGCGTTGACATGGCTCCAGAACATGAGGGATACCAATTCCAGGATAACACGGTGGTTTCTCGCCATGCAGCCTTATGACTTTGATGTTCTCTACCGGAAAGGGAAAGAGAACTGCACAGCTGATTACCTTTCAAGGACGCCACAGGGGTCGTCTCCAGAGGGAGGGGGAAATGTCATGGGGTTACCCCATGCCTTCATTTAAGCCAGTGCTAGCATTGGTCCTAGCATGCTAAGCTAACCCTAGCATGAGCGTTAGCATAGGACTGGTAGCATTAGCATTACCAGTAGCAGGTGGGCTAGCATCAATGGACACATGGCTTGTCAATTCATGTTATTTCCTTTCAATGTATTAAGTATTAGTTGAAAGTATGATTGGATAAATACGACACATACACAGTTCATTTCATGGCATTTATTTTAGGTTAATGGATTTACCCAAGGTTATCAAAATGTTTCATTCACCTGTTCTCATTTTCAAGCAGGGTGATGGGTCGAAGCGGCAAACAGGAAGTGACAGAGTCCGGAGTAATTTATAGGGGGGAGGACCTGGAACGGTCCAAGTGTAAGCCAGTACAGAGGGGGGGTACTGAAGTGTCTAAATTCCTGGTTTTGAGAAGCTTGTTCAGCATATAACATTTAATTGCTGGTTTTATAGTTGGTATCTTGTATATTGATGTAGCCAGAAGTGTTAGGGAATGTTGAGGTAACAGGATGAGGTTGATTGATTTCCAATTAACTTTGGTTTGTCTTGTAGGAGGAGCTGCAGGTATAAAGGAAGGAGGCAGAAGCTCCACAGGGGAAGAACAGTTTTGGCCTGGAAGGGTGCAGGTGCTAGAGCCCCATAGCCAGGGCCTGCTTTAGGTTTTTTTCATTGTTTAGTATTTGTTAGTATGATAAGTTCTAGTTTGTACTTAGTTTCTTTGTTGTTTTTGTTATTTTTATATATTTTTGTAATAATTCACCCATGCACTACCGCCCTTTCCCCATGAAGGGGGGAGAAATAAATCAAAGCACCCGGTGAAGAACTCCTGAGTCCATGTCTCCTCCTTCCACTACGGGGCTAAACCTTACAAACAGGTTTACGTATATTTTTTTATTTGTGGTGAAAGTGAAATAATTGGTCCCTCAGTTCTATTGAAGCTGGGTTAGGCACTTTCTTTTAGGACATCATTGGACAAACACATCATAATAACAGACAGTAGATTTCAGAATATTGTAATTCAAATGGTCTGAAAGACTACTATGTTTCGGCATCTCTGACTTGGCTCCGTTTTCAGGCTTTAGTAAATCTAGTCGTCACGGAATAATTTGGCCAATCCCGAGAGAGCTGCAGGAGGAGGTCTCACTCTACTTCAAATTCTGGCGTATTTTTTAAAATTCTACTTCACGCAGCGTTACGCTTCCTGATGCTGCTGTCTGTTTGTAATGTAGGGCTTCTCATCCTTTCTCTACCACAGGAACGGTCGCTGTAGGTCAGAGTGGAAGCTAACCATTGGTCAGTCCACTGCTCAGGTGGTAGGAGTGTTGAAAATCCAGGTGAATTCAGTGAGCTCATCTGCATAAATGATAAGTAAGTCAAGGAGGAATATTTTCAAAAAACTCCAGCTTACTAATGATTTTTTTCTCTGTCTCCAGGTGCATTATTATGAAGATGGGAATGTGCAGCTGGTTAGCCATAAGGAGGTAGAGGAATCAATACCAGTGACTGTAAGTAAAACATGTAATACCTAAGCAATTGTGCAGTCTTTCAGCAGTGGTTTAAACCTTATGCTGCTTACAAAGTTTGATACTGGCTGTGTCAGCTCCATGTATATAAAGAGAAGGTCATCCATCTCTCTAAGTAGGATAAAAGGTGATGATGATATGTGTGTGTTTGAAACAGAATGAAAGCCAGACAGCCAAGGAATTTGTTGACATTATAGAGAACGCCGAAAATGACTACCAGGTAAGCTACTTTTTACTGACTAGTTTGATATACTAATGTTTACATTTTGAAATAAAAAAACAATCTGCAAATATTATAGGTATTTGTTTCCCTTTCATTTTTACCCTCAGACTGCAATCAGTGAGAACTACCAGACCATGTCTGACACCACCTTTAAGGCCCTGCGTCGCCAGCTGCCTGTCACACGCACTAAGATCGACTGGAATAAGATCCTGAGTTACAAAATTGGCAAGGAGATGCAGAATGCCTAGTCGAAGGTCAGGGACTTACCAGGGAGATGCACGCTCCACTGGGCCCACAACCCGCCTATACATGCGCAAGGACTAACCAAAGCAAAACTATACGGTGTGGGGCAAGGAATAAATAAAAAAATAAATTAAAAAAAAAAAAGTATAACTGAACTACGGAGATAATCGTGGTTGGAGAAAGTGGTTACTTTGGGTGTGTATTGTGAAATAGTTGTGTTGGGTCAGTGCAGGGCTGTGCTCAGGACTGCTACATTAAAAAAGTTAATCTCCCTTCAGCCGTATAAGGAATCACAGACCTCCCGAGATTCAGGTGTCAAAAGTTACAATATTTCAAACTGATGGAGAACTTTGATCATGTCACAGTAGATCTCAGCACATGGAAAGAACCAGCACCGCACAAGGCAGCTGATGAGAGAAATGAAGCACACCATCACTTATCAGGGTTTGATTTTGGACAGGGAAATATGAAATTTGTGAAAGTTTTTTGTTTTTTTGGTTGTCATGTATGTTGGAATCAGACATCAACTGCATCAGTAAAATCTGTCAACATAGAAATAACTACCTGCTATTAACATTTAGGAGTGGCACGGTCCTCAGCATAGCTCTGTTCCTGCACTGTTGACCTGTATGTTTGTCGGTGTCTGTCAGGGCTGAGGGAGCGGTAACTCGTTTTCTGCTGTGCTCCACTGATGTATGTCTCCATCCACGCAAGCAATGATGACTGAATTAAGATAAATCAACTTCTAGGCTGTTGCATCAATAATGCATTCTCTGTTCTGTTTCTTTGGCAACATCAGCGTTTCCTTTGTGAAAGGAGAACATACTCATATTAACCAAGATTTATTTGCCAAAATCTCTTTCCTATGGTAAAGAACTCCATCATCCCACCCATGTATGCAAATTTCTATTTTAATACGCTGGTTTGTGTTGGAGTCTTAGGATATTGCACTCAACTATTCTTAACTGTAACAAACTGTATTGGTCAATGCCAAGTGAACGCAAAGCAGTTGTCATGTACTGTAAGGCAAGATTATATACTAGTGTATACTATACATGACTCCTGTAAGGCCATATCATACTGTGTGTGTTACATAATGTCTAAGTAGGCTGACTCTGGATCAGTTACTTGTTAGCTATACTTTTTGCTGTATTCAACCCTCACACTATGCTACAGCTGTGTGCCGATCAGTTATAAAGTTCAAGACTGTACTGCCCCATTCTGTTGTACAAATAAATGGACTGAACATCTTGGCTAGGTTGTTATTTCACATAGCCTAGTAATCAAGATTTAGAAGATTGCTAGCTGTTTTAACATAAACACTTTGAAACAGTGAGCGTTAAGGCATGGGCAATTTATTTAAAACGGCGCTAGATGTTGCAGGTGTTCATGATATGTGTATTTACCAGAGACAGCTGATGGATGTTGCCCCTCGCCGGAAAACTGTTTATATCTACAGATTTAAATTGACTGGCTAAACAATTTCAATCAATTCTTGATTTTAAAGCCAGAAAACAAAACAACACAGTAAACCTAAAACAAATGTGTAGCACTGTTAGGACAAGACACAATACTATGTCAATTATTCGACATACTATAGAAACAGTTACAGTAGCAAGATTCAAACCTTTAGTCCCCATTATGTTCATTGATGGGATAAAGTTAGAACATAGCTGTGACATCGGGTAAAGCAGAAATTAACCTTCCCTGAATAAAATAACAAAATCGTAGATATACAGTATCTTACAGTAATGTAGTACAAAGTGTGCTCTCCCTTTTCAAGACAAGATTCAGTGTATTCAAGACAAGTGTAATAGAAAAAAAGCACATGCATGTAGGGCTGGTCGAAATGGTGCATGTCATGTTCTTTCATAGAGAATCAACTGGGAATTTACCTTAAACTATTTACAGTATAATAGTGTTTCCATGGATCATCTCAACATGAACTGCATAAGGATTCATTGGAAAAAAAAAAACTACTCACTACTTTATTGTGAAACGATGATAGCTTTGCTATACATTCATATATTATATTTAGCCCTTCTACTTGCTATACAGTGTTGCTTCTGACTAAAATCTTATTTTTTCATACTAACAGGACTTGCAATTTAAGCATAAAGGCAAAAAAGTTGTACAATGAAATCTCATTAACATTTCTTCCTTCAAAACCAAACAGGTCTTTAGCTTGGTCTATCTATATATGATAGCTAAACACCCTTAACATAGGGTTAAAGTGAAAAACAAAAGATAAATATTTTCATTCTAAAACTTCCAATTTACAAAAGAATCTATATAAAGTAATACAGACAGGAACGTCAATAGAAATATTAAATCCAATTAAAGAAAAATCATAATATACTATATTTTATTTCAAATAGTTATTTTCTGATTGTTTCCAGGTTGTGGTATAGAGGTAGGGGTGTGACAAACTCTTAAATTCATCTGTTTGAACCAGTCCAGCTTTGAAGTGTCTATACTACTGATTAGGAGTGCTACCAAGTGGGGATTAAGGGCTGGCAAAGATGAATATTACATTAACTGTTGATTAAGACATGACCCATTATGATCCAGCCGTTAACTGCTAGAAGATAAAACCAGGTCTGGCTCATTGGCTCCTTCCAGCCCACTGTTGCTGTGTCCACAGTTACCTGTCAGCTCTGGAAAGAGGCTGGTCCGAGCAGAGTGACTTGGGGAGCCTGGAGTTGGACTCATGCCTGGCTTCTTGGGAGGGATCGGAGGAGCGTGGGTCCTCTCAGAGCGAGGAGTGAGGGGGGAGCGGATGCCCGGTGATAGAGGCCCTGAGGAAGGCGACCTACCCCCAGGAGGAGATGCGGCTATATTGCGGTAGTCTGTACCAAATGGCGAGCTGCTAATTGGCGCCAGCTTGACACCAGACTGCTGGTTGGTAAAGCGGGACAGCACCTGAGTGACAGTGTTGCGGGCCAGCTGCTTTGCCGAGCTGTGCTCTAGTGGGGGAGGGATGGAAGAGGTGGTGGGGGAGAGGTCCCTGGGGGAAAGAGGGCCACCGTGCTGCTGCTGCTCAAGCTCAGCCTGGCTCTGGAACTTGTGCCTAGCAGCCTGGAATCGCTGGTTGACACCAGCCTGGTAGGAAGACTGATGGAAGCCTGGGCTGCCCAGACGCTTGGCAAGAACGGGGGAGGAAATGGGGGAAGAGGAGAGGGAAGAGGAGGCTGTGCTAGAGGGAGAGTGAGGGTGAGGGTGAGGATGCAGGTGAAGAGGAGAATGCAAAAGTACTCCTCCCCCATTCTCTACCACCCCTCCGTTTTCTGCTGCTCTGCCATCCTGTGTCGGTTCTGTCTCTTTATGAGCGTAATGGCCATTGACCTTTGACAGGGAGGAGGATTTAGGAGTGATAGTTATTTTTCCATCCGGCTCTGTCTGAACAGAGGTGGACACCATCATCATCTCAGAAAGTGAGTCTGTCACCTCTGTCACAGCCTCCCTTCCCTCTTCTTTGCCTCCTCCAGTTTCAGCCAACCTCTTCCTCAGCTCCTCCAGCTGTCTCTCCAGCTCCCTACTCCTCTCCTCCTCTTTGCTAATCCTGGCTTTCAACTGCTCTCGTTCTGTGTCAAACTCAGCCAGCTGCCTCTCAGACCTGGCCTCTAGCTGGACTGCCCTGCTCTTCTTATCTTCAAGAACCCCCCGGAGCTTCTCCAGGGCACTGGTCTCCTCTTGGAGCAAGGTGCGGAGTTGAGAGACCTTGTGAGACTCCTCCTGAGCCTGGCTGCTGGCTTTCTGGAGCTCCAGAGTCAGGGTTGAGGAGAGCTGTTGCTGCTGGGACAGTGACTCCTCTACCCGGCTCACTGCCTGTGCTTGTTCCTTCTCTAACTTCCGCACTGTTGCACGCTCCACTTCCAACTAGAAAGAGAGGGAGCGAGATACAAGTCAAGGCGAGGCAGCTTTTCCACATTTGACCACAAGGAGGCAAAAGAGCATTGCTTTGTTACATTCGATCCAACACAGGATGAGAAACTTCCCCCTTTTTTGAAAATACAATTGTTTTCCAAAAAGTAGTTATTGGTGTAAAACCTTTGGATATGTATTTTGCACTAAACCCATTAGAAGGTAAATTAGGTTCACTTGAATCATACAGAATTAGGAAAATCAATGAAAGACAGTAGGTGTAATTTCAGAGTCAGAAGAGGGACAGAAAGAGGCAACTGCTCACATTTTGCCTTGTTAAATATAATAATATGTTGCTTGAAAGGCATGTTTATGGAAAGTTCAGTTTGCTATGAGGTCATTAGACAGTGATTGGACGGCTTAAAAGCTTTGATGAGTAATAGTAGTAAATGGAAGGTAATTAAATACAATCTAGTGCATATGATTAGTGTGCAAAAACACACACAGGCAGGAAAGCCTGAGGAAGACTGGGAGACACTCAGGAACCCTTTCTTACGTAAGGCCCTTGTAGAAAGTTTGTATAGTGGTTGATTGTGTGCTCACAGTGTGTGTGCCACAAGCTGACCTTGCATTAGACATGGACATCCATTATCTCAGGTTTCCTGAGGCCATAAAGCCACATGACTGCTGGACAACTAAACAATGGCCTCTTCCTCCTCTGTTTCCTATGGAACAGCCCTGTGCTTGTGCATGTGGGTGCCTGTGTGTATCTGTACTTTAACAGGCCGAGCCCTCCACCCTACTGAGTTACACAATGGAACTGCACTGATGCTTCCCTGCTCAGTCGCTTGGTTTTAAATCACAGCTGCCTCTCTGAAGAAGGACAGAGTGCAGGCAGGCAGAGGAGAGGGAGCACAGGGAGAGAGAGGGAAGAAGTAAATTCTCTTTTGCCAGATGTGCTCATCTGTCAGCAAGTGAGAATTGTGAGCACCAGTCTTGCTAAGACTTCACCACACACACACACACACACACACACACACACACACACACACACACACACACACACACACACACACACACACACACACGCACACACACACACACACACACACACACACACTCTCAAAGTGCAACAGTACACATACAGTTTGTATTTTTTACCTTTTATCTTTTATCTATGTCAGTCATACCTGTTGCAGCAGTTTGTCTTTTTGAGTCTGCAGCATGAAGGTGAAATCATCACTCTGTGCAGACTCCTGGGCACGCCGCCGCTTCTCCTCCTCCAGATCAGCTATCATCTACCAAACAATCAAAGAATTAGACTGCGTGACATGCAGACAGGTTTCTTGTTGCAGGATTCGGTGCATGAATTTGACAACATTCTCAAATGAGCAAATTACCTTCTTTGATTTGTTTCTCTTATAAGAGGTTTCCTGCCTCACACAGTATTGCCGCCGTAAAAGGTGTCGCCCGACTAATCAGAATGCATAGCAGAACCTCTCCTTCATTTATACAAGGTTTTGTCAGTTTCATAAACTCTCTAAAGTTCACTCTTTACAGTATATATATGAATGTTTATGAGCTCTGTTGTAATAAAGCCCTGGGTGTGGCTACTGTCTGCCTCAGTCCCCCAAGCCAAGTCTACAGGAGAAATATGAAGACAAATAGATAAACGCATACATTCGCACACCTATTTTACAGGTGTGAGCCCCAGTGGGACACTGGCTGGGTACTTGGGTGGTTGCAGCATATCTGCTGTAGAACTCACTGAATGTGTGAGAGTGTGGGTTCACAACTGTATTACTTACCCTCCTGTGTCTGCTTTCCGCAGCAGCCAGCTGTCCCATCATCCTCTCCTGCATCTTCTTGCAGTGAGCCATGACCAGTTTAAGCACAGCCAGAGGGTTTGGGCCCACCGCCCGGCTCTCCAGGTGTGTGTGAGGCTGGGTGAGCGTGTTCTGGCGCTCCGTGGACTCGCTGTCCCGCTGCAGGGCCAGGAATGGATCACTGAGGTCGTACTGGCCATAACGCTCCTGGACGAAAGCATCTCTGTGCTGAGCCTAGACACAGTCACACAAACATATAGCAGACATGTAATTGTACTGTTAGGCCGTTCCATTAGCAGCACGTGCTGGATCAAATTTAGCCAAGAGCCATGTAGGTCTTTAATGGCTAACTGTGGCAAGAAAAATGAATATATGCCCATGTACAAATTCAGTCCTGACTGAGCAGAAAAATATAGAAATGCATCGATTAATTGTTTAATCGATTAGTTGTAAATGTACTGTATTTATATAGCGCTTTTCCAGTCTTAACGACTGCTCAAAGCGCTTTAACAGAGTACAGGAACCATTCACCATTCACTCACATTCACACGCTGTGGCCGGAGCTGCTGTACAAGGTGCCACCTGCTCATCAGATAAACATTCACACACATTTACACTCCGATGCGCAGCATCGGGGGCAACTCGGGGTTCAGTGTCTTGCCCAAGGACACTTCGACGTGGGACTGCATGGCCGGGGGATCGAACCACCAACTTTCCGATTGGCAGGCAACCGCTCAACCACTGAGCCACAGACGCCCAACACAGCCGCGTCAACTCTTAAATGAATCGCCAACTATTTTAATAATTGATTATTCGGTTTGAGTAATTTTTTAAAGCCCCATTGTGTAACATTTGTAGTTGTTCATTATCAAAATCTGTATTGCCCTAATGCCCTTCACAAACTTGTCCTTTTTTATGAACATTGACCACCACCATCAATTCCAAGTATTCCTATTGGTTTGAAATTTTACATTTGCGCTTACATGAACTGGGGTAGACGGTCCATAGCCATGCGCCATCTTGAAACACGGTAGCCCCTAAGGGACATACAGGCTATACTGCTCCGCTTTTCACTCAGTGGCACTGACTGTGACGTATGTCAGGGAGGAAGGGGGGGGAGGTTACTTGTGACTCACGGCCGGCAGATTTGAAAGCCTGTTGCGTCTATTATCGAGGACATGTAACTGAGTCGCCGAGGAAATTAAAATGATTAAAAAGTTAATATTGTTGTGGCTTTTCCAAGATGGAAAGAGCTGATGAGGAGCAAGGATTTTAAAAGGGACACCGAAGTTGCCTGCTTTCTTCTCGACAGGTAATTCTGCCTATTTGTGTAAAAGTTTTATAGTTGCTACTTGCTTGGCTAACTATAGCATGGTTGTGCATAACGCTAGAACGACGTCTAGGATACTTTTCCGTCAATGATGAAAAAGGATTGTCTACCTTGTAACATAAACGTAATCATATGTGCCGTGATTTCCCTGGCAGACAACTCACGTCATGCAGTTGTAACACAGACTAGCTACAGCTAGAACAGCTGCGTGGAAACGATGGAGAAACTAAGAGATCATTTCAGTTTCACTGACATTGTTCATGCTGCTCAGAGAAATATATTAAAAACACACATATACAGAATAACGATAGCACTGATACTTTACTAACATTAGCTTGCATATGTTTGGGAACCTGATAGCTGATGTTAGCAATGAAATGGTACCAAAATAACGTCAAACTATTATTACACTGGAAGAGACACTCACGGACGGTTGTCGCTAATTTTGGTTTCGGCCACCGTAGGAGTTATAACGCACTCGGAATGGGGGGGGGGCTACAAAGTGAAATTCAGTTGGTTATCATATACAATTTCACCGCTAGATGGGAGAAATTCTTACACAATGTAGCTTTAAGACAAAAGTCAAAATTCTCTAATTCCAGCCTCTTTAATGTGAATATCTTCTAGTTTCTTCTTTCCTCTGTGACAGTAAACTGAATATCTTTGAGTTGTGGACAAAACACGACATTTGAAGACGTCAACTTGGGCTTTTAGGAAACACTGATCCACATCTTTCACCATTTTATAGACCAAACAAGTAATCGATTAATCGAGAAAAAAATCAACCGATTAATCAACTATGAAAATAATCGTTAGTTGCAGCCCTAGAAAAATGACCAGTGCGTTTGTGTATCAGTACATGCATTTGAAGGATGAGGTCTCCTTTCCACACTACAGAACAGGAAAAATGTGTTAAGAAGATAAAATGAGGCCCCAACTGTCAGTGCCAAGAAAAACACAAAGTATGAACATAAATTTGACTTTTAGGTAATAACGTTATGTATCATATGACCATTGAACATAGACTCGGAAGTAAGTGTGTGTCCCTGTGTGCAGGAAATCTGTGTGGAGATGTTATGTTATTGTCAGTGTGAGCACAAGCAGATGGTCTTTACCCTCAACCCAAACACAAAGAGGTGAGGCGCGGCTGTTCAACCCCCACCAGGGGCAGATGTTAACTCCTCCCCAGGGATGCTGGGGGTGAAGGACCGGGCCATGAAATCAGACACACACACACACACACACACACACAGAGGTGTTTTTAATGAAGAGGTTAGATTAAACCTATACCTAATGTGTTAAGGGTGAAATAAAATTGTGAGGGATAAAATAATGCAGGCATTTTACCTAGTTTCCATTTACCATAAACTACTCATGATTGTTTGAGAGAAACAGGCTGGAATGAAAAGCAATGAAGTAACACGTGATTGGGCCTTGTTGACCTTTCTCCGGGTCACCCTGCTATATCCTCAAGAGGTCTCATTAACTACATACAGTGAGTAGGTTTGAGTTCTGGAGGCATGCAGGGTCAGTGCTGTAAGTACAAGCCACAGAGTTCACTCCGCGTGCCTTCGGGTCACCCGTTGCTGTCTCCCAGTGCAGTCCTCATCAGACACCCCAGTCCTCTGGCCCCCTTCGCCTCCCTGCCCAAACACGCATGGCATTGCATTCCTCTGCCTGTTCATCATCATTACTCAGAAAATGCCTCTCTCTACTTGCCATATCTCTACTGCCGCCTTTCTGTGAGCCTTTTTCTCACACGCTCTCTGACTGTGGCAGCACAAATACACACACACAGAAGGCATCAGTAAGGATGCTATATTTGAGGCTCTTTCTCTGGCTGAACAAAGAATGTGAGTGACCCTCAGTGAAGAGATTACAGGCATTGAACAAAGACGCTGTCTCAATGCCTTCAGTCTTACGCATTGTCTCCATGGCTGACCCAGAAAGCTTCAATGTGTGAGAGTGGCTATGAGTGTGTCTGTAGAAAGCCTCTGTCTTTTTTTCCTCTTTTGGTATATAAATGTAAATGTGTATTTGTGTGTACGCCATTGTGTGTGTAGGTTTACCTGTGGCTGTGTGCATGTGTTTTGTGCTGGGCTTTGAAATAAAGCTGTAAAGCTTCTTCATCTAGCTGGCGAAAAAACTGCAGCTTCTTGAGTTAAATAACTGTTTAAACAGACCACTAAGGGACAGGCTGAGATTGGACTTTGTGTGTGTGTGTGTGTGTGTGTTTGTGTGTGTGTGTGTGTGTGTGTGTGTGTGTGTGTGTGTGTGTGTGTGTGTGTGTGTGTGTGTGTGTGGGAGCTCCCATGGTTTTCTCTGGATGGTCCTGATCATAATGACAGAGTGTGCTTTCCTTTATGAGGGCGCAACAAGCAAACCCTCTCTGCTGCAAAGTTCTCATTTCTGCCTAACTACTGATGACAAATGTCTCTACAGCTCAGAATATATTACATGCTACTGTTTCATAATCAATATTTCTTTTGAATTTGCATCAAGTATGTAAGTGTACAATTTGTATTAACAAATCAATGCAATGTTCTAGCTGTTGAAACCAGTGCGCTACAGCTTGGTTGAGCATTACCTTCTTCAACAGTTTGTATCCACTAATGCAGGGGTCTTTAGTAAGCAAAGGAACCCTTAACTGAAAGAGATGGCACAGGGACCCCCTACTACATATAGTGTATAAACTTAAGTTGCATATTAAACTGGGCCTACCATAACATGTAGGGCGGCCTAAAGACTGTTTTTGCATTGAATATTAAGCTATTAAAATAGCCTAATAATTGCTGCCATGATTTTAGAAATCATATTGTCATGTTAAACATACATGTGGCAAAGTTAATCCCTAGGATTTACTGTACATGTGTATGGCCTTAGTGACTACCTTACCTATAGGCCAGAGAGCCTATCGTCAGTGGGGATTTATATTTGCTAATACTATGTCAAGTTAGGAAAAAACTTAACAATAATTTAGAGGCCCCCCTGCTTTGATTCTGAGGACCCCCTGGGGGTCCCGGATCCCCCTTTGAAGATCCCTGCTCTAATGCATTCCTTTGGCTGTAACGAGGTGTGAAAGACAACCTGATGCTTTTCACCTGGAAATATTCTCTGTCAGTCAGTTACCTACAGCCTCAGGGCACAATCATGCCCTTGTGTGAGCTGAAAAGAGCCAAGGAGTAGTGTTTCCTTAAAGAGCCTGTGTAATGACTGTCACACAATGAAGTCAGCAGCTCTGAATGGTATTGGGTGGATATATCCTGTTACAAATGTACAGGTCAGCCCTTAATCTGACTTCTTAATAAATGAGGATGAATACATGTGCATAAAGTATATTCATGTGCATTTATGAGCATGCAGCTGGCATATGTTTGCACAATATGCTGCATAAGGTTCTTAGCATTACCGGTTGTCTCCAGGGTAACATCTTAGATCCAGAAGCTTTGCAGTGGGGGTTATGGGAAAGGTATGCGATCCTGGTGAATTAGTCTACTCTTCAGGAGAACAGTTGGACACATAGACAGAAGGACAGCAGGACCAGACCTGTCAGATATGGAACGCTTCTTTCATGGAAATTAAGAAGTCCTGTGCAAGCATCTCCACAACAAGAGACAGAGGACAACGCATCTGGATGCTCGAGCATTTTACTTTCGTTAAACAGAAAAATAAACGTGTATGAGGTTGTCTTTGAGTTCTATATTGTTATTTTAAACCATAAAAACAACTTTATTTGCCGAGACTCTTGCAGTGCAAGAGAAGCATGGTGTCAGGTACTTGTAAGTAGTAGAAAGTAGAGAATAGAAAAGGGTAAGAGTAGAAAAGGGGACAGACATATGTTAAGCAAAGAACAAGGGGAACAAAAGAAGACAGCAGGTCAGCTGCAGACGCTCTAGTGTTGGATTCTGTTCAGATTTATGTCTCTGGCTTCAGCATTTTCTTGGACGAGGAAGTAAGACATTAGTAGTGCAGTTTTTCTCCTGGGGAAAGGACAACTACTCTGCTCTACTTAATAGCGAAGAAGGACATATAGTCAATGGACCACTTGTCAGTCATGCTGATCTTGGCAGGTTAGAGGTATCAATCCACTGGCAGTCACATCTGATTCAACAGAGCTGTGAGGCTGCAAACTCAAACAGACACAAAGGCCTCTCTGACCCATTTTGTTGGTGCAGGTCATTAGAGCATTAAGAAATTACAGAACAGTCGTCTGGGGAAACTTGCAGCAAACACGAAATGGGAAAGTGTGACAGTGACTACAAACAAATAAAAAAAGCTCATGCTTGTAGTCAATCAAGTCCTCATAAGATTACATTTAGTAATTTATGTTCTTGAATTAGGACAGGCTCGACAGACCAACCATGTTTGTACTGAGTGCTATGAAGTCTTTCTCTAAGGCATGAGTTGAGAAAAATGTCAAAGAAATACCATGAGAACTAATTAACTACTAACTAACTAATCACATACCAGCCCAACAGTATACATGCCATAGTTTGGTTGAGCACTGGAAAAGGACTTTGTTGTAACAGTCTGGTGCTGGGGGCTAATGACTAGCCAACTAGCCACTTATAAGGTAAACATAATCATTAGCTACACAACACTTTGACAGGATAATAGTATGTAGTTTTGTCTTGGGGGAACACAAATGGGGTGGTAGTAAAAAATACAGAACCAAAAGAGTAGTTCATGAGGTGGTTCACTAGTCACTGGTGACCAAAACTAACCAGGTCCGTCCCCCTGATGAACATTTACAAATGGCCCACTGCACATAGTCATTTAAAACGTATTCATTAGTGGAGCCTGATGTCCAGACATCTCTTCAGATAAATATTTACTCTCATTAAGTGACATTCTCAGGATGAGAACAGTCACGTTTGTCCTGAATCAACCAGGTGTACCGTTGTACTGGTGATACAGTAACTGCTTCAGGCCCTCATCTGCATTTACTGAGAACTCACTGATCGTACAGAATGTCCTCTAAGGTTAATCAGTATTGAAAATGAATAACCAGTGAGTATGAGCCATTTGTGCACGTTCAGCATCATTTATATCATTGTATGCTTTGTTTAAAAAGAAAGACATAAATGTAAATGTGTACATTCAAAATACAATCCAGGCAGTTCACTAAAGGCAAAAGATGGGTTTACATTATGTGCAAGGCAAGCCGTCCGTCTTTAAAAAAACAAAAACATTGTCTCTCATGCATACAAATGGTGCAGAGAACACAGCAAGGAATGATATTTTAAGTAGGCTTTTTGAAGTGTAAGCTATGGTGTGTGCTTAAGGCTTAAGCTGTATCCTCCACACCTCCCACCCACCCATTAACCACAGACGGCACAAAGATAACTGGGAAGATGCTAAACAAAATCTCACTTTACTTTATGGGCCGTGCAACAAGACATCTTCCAAGTAATGTTTAATTGCATCAGCCATCATCATAGTAATGAAACATGGGAGCAGGTGCTCTCACCCTTTGGTCAGGCAATGCATTGGGAGAAACATAACATATCATTAGGTGGAACTAGGAAGTGCTCCGGTATTTCTTGAAACAGGCTAATATTAAACTAAAATATTTCACTGATGCCGACACAAGAACAGACAGCATTGAGAAAGCAGCGATTATTCTTATCTCAGACTGACCTCTGATATCACTATTCTATTTGTAGCAGGCAAATACTTTCCTGTTCAGTGCAAATAGCAGCGAAGGGTGGAGCTCGTTACCGTTACAGATATGGTCCTATAGTTTCGAGCTGGGTCTAGGGATAAGAGAGGCATCATAAGGAAAACTGTGAATTGTGCGTGTGATGTGCTGTGTTTCTGTGTGTTTTCTGTTTTAACGATAAAAGCAACAAAATAAGTAACAGGTACTTTGACGTCATCTCGGCATTTTCAGGCCAAGGAGCTTTACTTTCTCAGGCCTCAGGCTCAGGCTGTTGATATGGAAGTACTTCACTGACATCATAGACCAGTGTGCATTAGAGTGTTATATTAGGCATTGCTTTGCTTTTAAAGGGCACCCTCTGTGCCTCATGTCCCTCCTTTGTGTTTTTTTTCCCCTTACCAATCTTGACAACATGTCCAAATTGGGCAGTGATATACAATCTTATCTGAACAGCACACTCTAGCCAGGCCCTATTGTTTTATGGAGTCATGAAAACACATCAGCCTGCAAAAATAGACAAAGCATTTTAGGATTACAGTATATGACATCATATGGAAAGCCAAACTGGCCCTGCTGAGCATGACGGCAACATTGTAACCACACTGTCGTGGTGACCTGGGTAAACAAAAACAGTTCAATCCATTGTCAAGCAGCAATATGTGTTTCACAGCCACAGGTACTCAAGACCAACAAGTCTTTAACAAAAAAATTGAAGCATACCTGAGACATATTTCTACGGAAGCCGAGAACGGCCATGGATTTTTTTTGTATGCACTGTTATCTTGTGATAACGATTTATTAATTTGTTATCTTGATATAACAAAGTTTGTTTCCTCGAGTTTTTTTTTTTGTTTTCTCGAGAGATTTTTTTTTATGGATTTTTTTTTTTTGCCTAAGACAACCTTCCATTTAACCCGGGGAATGGGGCTCCATAAGCAGATAGAAATCTGCCGTTTCTCCCTCCTCTTCTCCGGTCAAATACTCGGGAAAAATCCCACCAGGACACCCTTCCATTTAACCCGAGGAAGGAGCTCTATGAGCAGAAAAAGGTCTGCCGTTTCTCCCTCCTCTTCTCCGGTCAAATACTTGGAAAAAATCTCACTAAAACAGCCTTCAATTTAACCCGGAGAAGAGGAGGGAGAAACGGCAGACAAATGGAAGGGTGTCTTAGGCACACAAAAAGAAATCTCGAGAAAAAAAACTTTGTTATATCGAGATAACGAATTAATAAGTCGTTATCACGAGATAACAGTGCATAAAAAAAAAATCCATGGCCGTTCTCGGCTTCCGTATATTTCAATATCACAGTGTCATAACTTTGTTTCCCACTGGGTTCACTTGTGTGTCCTTGGGTCTCGAAAGTAGTGCAACGACAATCAAGAAGGACTGACTTTAGAGCTCCCTAGTTCTGTTTTCCTGTCTTTAACTGCCATTCCTTTGAGCTAATGAGAACTTGCTCTATGCTGGATTTATGCCACGTATGCCTGAGAGAGAGAGAGAGAGAGAGAGAGAGAGAGAGAATAAAATAATAGCACATTAGTTCCCGTATATATACAGACAATTAACAACTCCCAAGATATGCCACTCCTGTTGGAATGCAGGACCTGTTTCTGGTGTCATGTTCTCAGCAATGTTCCCTCTAGTAAAACTGCTCCTCTGTCTCCTTAGTGATGAGAACTACAAACAATCCCCAAGTCAAGACAAGTCCCAAATGTGACGCAATCTTATAAGTAAGCAAACACGGATACAGTTCCAGGTTTTCAGGGGTTTCAGGTGAAGGGAGGGTTAAAAAAGTGCCTGAATACGGTTGTCCCGAGCAATCTACAGGCATCTCAAGTACTTGCTGCTGAGAGGAGAACATATTTGAAGTTGGAAAAGAGTGGTGAGGATTTGAGAGCCCCTTCTACCTTTCTCAACTGTCCTCACATACAGCTAAATAATACTGACACACACTGAGTTTGGTTATTGTCAACTGACAACACTGAGAAGAGAGCTCTAATTAGAGAAAAACACTGAGGCATAACAAGATCCAGGGAAAAATCACAGTGGGGAAATGACAAAGACAGAGAAAGACAGACAGTACAAACAGACTTCCTGGGTGCCAAATCAATGACAGACACTCGATATTGGACATGTTAGCCTGCCATTAACCCCTGGCACTCCCCTCTGCAGCCACATGTCTACACACAATCTGCCCTAACTCTGGCCAGTCAGTTAAACTGGTGTACATGCCCCCGGTGGGAACAAGGGAAGTCAGTGATTTGAGCCTACAAATCTGTACATCCTCTCCACAATAAACACTCCAGCCTCTAACTGGCCCATCAGGGCCCAGCAGAGTGTGTGTCTCACTGTGTGTGTGTGTGTGTGTGTGTGTGTGTGTGTGTGTGTGTGTGTGTGTGTGTGTGTGTGTGTGTGTGTGTGTGTGTGTGTGTGTGTGTGTGTGTGTGAGTGGGCAAACAGGACATGGGTCATGGTCAAACATGAAAGACCCCCCATAATGTAGCTGTGTGTAAGGAAGAGAGGAGGAGGAAAGGAGGGAGAGGGAAAAAAAGCAGTTAGGGATATGGAAAGAGGAATAAGTACAGATGAGACAGCAAGGCGACTGTACATTTGTCCAAAGGGAAATGATCTGGACTGCCAAGGCAAATTCCTTGTAAGTGTAACTTGCTATGGCAATAAACCTTATTCTGATTCTGATTTTGACAACAGCCATCTAAGAAGCATCTGAGCTGGTGCGGTTAGATATGCTTCCCCTCAGGCCCTAGCACTGAAATTCTCTCATGATTACAGCCTCACTTGCTTGCTAGATACAATTCACTATTAAGGCCTGTTCATTAGAACAAGACAGTCATGGTTGCTATTTATCCTCATCACAACCTCAATCACATTTCAGACAATGAGTCAAGCATTCAGGGCCTAAGCATCTTCATCCAAGCATGGAGCAGCTGCTGCGGTCATGAGTGTGAAAAGCAGCCAGGGGCACGGAGAGAGCCAATCAGACTAGAATCAAACACTGCAAAGCATTGTGCCTGAAGGAAGGCTATGCTCTTTCACATGAATATGAATGAATGAGCTGCACAAAACTAAGGATTTCTAAGAATTTTGTTGCATAATGTCTGATGTGCTTTTCACAAGGTGCACTTCAAGCTGTCCAAGTGGACATTGTACCTCAAAACAAAAACTATTAACTTAGCTCTGGGGAGCTTATTCTTTGTGTTTTGTGAGGTTTCTTCCTAAAAGGGAGTTGCACTTAATGCTTGCTCTTGGGGAATTAGTGGAATTGTTGAGTCTTAATTATAATTATAGTGTGGTCTAGACCTACTCTATTTGTAAAGTGTCTTGAGATAACTTGTTATGAATTGATACTATAAATAAAATTGAATTGAACATTTAATTCAGAAGTTGTCTGAGATGCCAGTGTTCACATATAATTATTATTATTATTATTATTATAAGCATAGCATTAATGCAAATTCTTCTCTGACTGCCTTGAAAGACTGCCTAGTCATCTCCGTAGTCTGTTTAGCTTTCAAAACACAGTTGGATACAGCTGATTTGCCAGGGCCAAACAACTCTCACAAGGGTTTGAGGTATGTACCCGAGGCAAAGTGCCAAACAGCCACCAAAGTCTTTCTCTTTGGCCAAGGGCAAATTTTGTTTCTGCAGCAACAGGAGTTTCCCAGATTAAAATAAATGTGAGCACAAATAGCTTCTCAAGACACATTTGACACAACCCAGGTATGCACTGCAGTCTGTCTGGACAGGTCTGAATAGTGCTTCAATAGAAAGATAAGGTGAAAATAATAAACACGGATTTCAACTGGTCTGACAAGCAATAATGTTGGTGCTCTGGTGGAATAAAAGGCCTGGGAAACCACAATGACTCCTGCGCCATTGTCTTTACTAGCTCTGTTTCCTTAGTTTCCTGTTTACACATCCCCTCCCTGCTAGCTCACATTCTTTTGGGGGGTGTAATACTGAAACAGGTTAATTTTAGTGTGTCAGACAGGCAAAAGAGCATGTTTTTTAACGGTTGCTATAGTGGCTATAATACTATTTTATTTTAGTTATTACTATGTATGTACAGTATATAATTATGCTGCTAAATGTATGTGAGATGTTCCGCAATGTGTATAACAGAGTCAACAGGAGGATTTGTGTGTATCAGATGTAGTGTCCAACTCACCCTGAGGGCATGTATGACCACATCCTGGGCCTCCAGCTCTCCCTCCAGGACACTGAGGAGAGTCAGCAGCTCTGCTCTGCTTAGAGCCTCCACGTTCATCTTCTCATCCTGAGGAGGGAGTGAATGAGAGACATATTCTTTCTGGTTAGTTTTATTAAATAAAAGAAGCAAATTAACATAAAATGCAATCTGAATGATCTACCCAGTCAAGAAATAAAAATGCTTCTGGGTGTACATGGATTTATAGCACTTAGCCCAGTAGTGGCTTGTCTGAGTGCATTTTGTCAGTAAGTGATAGGATGGGACTTGAGGTCCCATCTGTGGCCTCACTGGGTTGTGCTCAGGGTTATAAACAGGAAGTAATTAGCATATCTGCATGTTAAGTTGCTGAGAGACTGAGGACAGTTGTCTGCTCTATTCACTCCCCACTGCGAAGATTCAATGTGCTCCAAATACCAACAATGTTAGGCCAATGTTTTAAACATCTTATTTGGCACACACTTTTTTTAAAGATGATTTTTTTTGGCATTTTCGGCCTTTATTTTTGACAGGACAGCTGAAGACATAAAAGGGGAGAGAGAGGGGGGAATGACATGCAGCAAAGGGCCGCAGGTCGGAGTTGAACCTGGGCCCGCTGTGTTAAAGAGTAAACCTCTATATATGGGCACCCACTCTACCAACTGAGCTATCTGGGCGCCCTGGCACACACTTTTAAGGTATTAGCCATCCCGCCCACACTCCATCCACTGTATCCTGTGATTCATCAGCTAGGTCCATAGTCATAGGACATAGTCATAGGATCCAGACATAACAGCTGATATCATCCTTAAAATTAAGAGAAAGACAAACACAGTTGACTTCATCTTGGGTGACTTCGCTTTCAGGTTATTATCAGTGCATTATAATGGCGCTGCTGCTCCTCAGAGTGTTAATCATGTTTGACGAGGTACATGCAATTTGGGAAGTCAGATAATAGTAATGATCAGCCAGACTCGTACACCTCACCTTGTTCTCTCTCACACACAACATGAATAAATAAACTGACATCCAATAACAAGCTCAGCTCAGGGTCACAGTATGCAGTATGTTTATTTGCTATATAACATGTACGAGAAAAAACTAATTCACATTAAAGTGTCTTAGAAAGGAAGGTGTTGGGCTGCCAGAACAACTCCAGTGGAGGATTGTTCCTCTGGTGATGCTCGTCAAACCATTCAGTAATCCCTCAAGCATCTCTGTTTGTTATGTTATTCCACCTATTTGTTCTGTTTTTTTTGTCATTTGTCACCCATCTGTATCACAAGTGAAAGCAACTGTCCTCATCTTCACTTTAAACAAACTTTTCCTCGCTTAAGCAAAGGTTGAATCTCAAGTGTAGCTACTGTTTACTTTCTTGCTGCAGCCTCCAAATTCTTCGGTGCATTCTGCGGTGCACCACACATTCACAGCAAAGCAACAAAGTGTGTGGCTTCTACACACACACACACACACACACACACACACACACACACACACACACACACACACACACACACACACACACACACACACACACAGAGAGAGAGAGAAAGAGAGAGAGAGATCTAAGTTAGTTTAGATATTAGTGTGTGTGTTTGAGCTGTTGGCTGTCAATACTCTATGTGTCATCCGATATCTGTAAATCAGCTTCCATGGAAAATCATTCCAACATTCCAGGAATGCCCACACCATGGGAAGCACCACTCAAGAGTAAATCCCTGAATCCCACTCTGTAGCCCACATAGTTTCAAATCGCAGTGTTGCTTGTGTTGTCTGACTATGTGATGAACTCATAAACCAGCTAATGTCTTACAGTCTTGTCATTATATGGCACATTCATGCAAACCAGCAAATGATGATCAAGCCAGATTTTACAAGTCTATATAGAACAGCATTGCAACTAATTAGACAACACTAGTCTGTGGTGAGTGTCAAAAATGCATCCATGCTTGTGTGCATTCAAGACACAGTTCACAAAGAAAGTCTGGGTTAAACTTTACTCATCCTGGCGCAGTAACCAGGAAGGACCTAATGTGTCCAATGTCCAGACAGACTGCTCAGTGTGTTCAAAGCAATAAATAATCGCAGCGGTTGCTCAGGAACAGCAGAGGATCCACCTGCCGTCCTGGGCCTTTGTCTGACACAAGGGACTGTCATTATTTTCCGTGTAGGCAACATTCGCTTCAATTGCTAAGTGTCACAAACATCACAATAACACCAACTAAGCTATTACCAATATAGATTTCCTGAAGTGATAATGGTAAAATCAATACTGCATCTTACTGAAGTACTCACACCTATTAGCCTGAAAAATAACTCAACATAAGACTCCTGGTTCTCAGCGATAGTTAATGTTATTATCTGATGTATAAATATTATTTTAGCATTATTATTAAGCACACAATTTTACCGAGTTTGCGGCTGTAAAGTTTCACTTAGCTAGCTAGGCTAACCAAGAATGGCAAAGCCCCATACAGAACGAGCAAATATCAGGCTGGGTCGGAAACCTGTCTATGGACTTTTGCAAAATTACCTTCTTACTAAAAAAGCACGATCTAATTGGAGGCTTACTTTTCGGAAGCCATGTAGAAAATATTCCCACAACCTTCCGTGTAAACATACCTTCATGCGCTCTGTTCTGGCCGCATTAATTGTTCTCCAAATCCAAAAAGGAGGCTCCACCACAGCATGAATCAAAGCAGTCCACTGTCACAGGCGCTCTCGCTCTGAGGCGAGTGCGAACAGACATTCAGTGAACAAGCCGCCAGCCAATCAAAGGAGCGTAGTGCAACAATCTGACCAATGGATGACGGGATTTTCGCTAGAGGCGGGGATTAGGGCGTTCCCGGGGTTGTGGGATAAACCTCTTTGTTTGGGACGTCCAGTGTTGAATTCTACCCATTCTGTGTCCCAGCGTGAATTTGTCAAGTGTTTGCAGAGTTTGCCTAATGCTGGCACACTATAGTTGCATGTTTACTATTTATGATAGTAGCTTCTACGTTTTAAGTGTATAAGTGCACTCTAATTGTGAATTCTGTTATACTAGAATATGTCGATTCAAAATGATTGCAAATGATGCTCCTGCACAAAAAATCCGTAAACTTGCAACGAGATAGAGCAGGATATTTATATATTTTTTTTGCCTAAAACGCCTCGTCGGGGAGAGTGCTTGCATCGTCTCACACTGTCTTTCAACTCCCCCTAATGGCCAGATGACAGTATCGCAACCTGAAGTCGATGCTGTGTGGCCTACCATATCGTGAATGGGGTGTGAGCATGCTGAGCATGTCAAAAGGATTTCAGTTTAGTTTAGTGTATAGTCTAGTGTAAATATGACATCGTGCAGCTCGTGGATCGATCAAATCAGTATAATTTAGTGGGCAATACTGACACTTTACTGATTATATGATGCATTTATAAATTAAGGTTTAGTGGAGTTGATGTATGCCCATTTGTGTGCCAGTAGGCTATAATGTTACAAACCTGCCACATTGGAGATCATGATTTAAAATAGTGAAGCAGGAAGTGCTGGTTTTATAACATTGGAGTGTGTGTCATAGTTGAATTCAGCCCCTTGAAGCAATGTCCTAACATTTGAAACTAGGCCAGCTATTCAGTGAAATAGAATAGAGAGTGTTGGCATTGAATAGTCTAATCTTTGTTCTTTACATCTCCTTCTTTCTTTCTCTACTACCTTTTTAGACTTGGGCATATTGAAAAGTAGGAACATAAACCTGATAGACAAGATGTTTTGTGAAAGGATCTGCTCAGTCATTGTGGCTGAAAGGTTAAGATTTCCACAATAGTGTTATCACAGTTTACAAGCTTTTATGTCATTCTCACCTCTGTACACACCAGAGTAGGCCTACTGGTAACTCCCCTTTTACACGTGAGACTCTGATGAGGGCATATTTCAGTCTAGGTTCAGCCTCATATCCTCTACTCAAACATGTTTCATGTGCAATGTGCCACTGTTGGTGTTTTTTCAGTTACATATAATCATGTATCATCATGTGAGAGTATGCTGGTGTATTTTTCCAGTACAGCTGATGTAACATGACGCCACAAATGGCAATTATCTTACAGCAAGCTTACGTTTGGTGGAAGAAGTAGCTAGATCCTTTATTTTAGTAACATTAACCATGCAATGATGTAAAAATAGTACATGTAAAAATCCTTCATTCAAAATATTACTTATGGAAAAGTATTATTCTGTAAATGTAATTAAAGTATCAAAAGTAAAGGTAGTCACATTCAGAAAAATTGCCCAAGTAGTTCAATGTATTACGTATTATTTGTTTTTATTAGTCATGCATTAATGTGTAACTTTGGATTGACGTATTATTTATTTTTATTAGTCATGCATTAATGTGTAACTTTGGATTGAAATGTTTTTTCATATTTTTTTTATAGCCTTTATCATAGATCAGCTGGAGAACAACAGGAAATGAGGGAAGAGAGAGAGAGAGAGCGAGAGAGAGAGGGGTTAATGCCTCAGCTTATATGGGGCGCACTGTCTACCAGGTCAGCTAGAGGTGGCTACAGGTGGATCTAATTTCAACTGTTTATACTGTATACTGTGTATACTATATTAAACTGTAACATTGCATCATACATTATAAGTGGATCATATCTTTTGTATGAAAACAACTATAGCTGTCAAGTAATCGTAGAGGAGTAAAGAGTGGCTATAATATTGACCTATTACTGTAAATGTAGCAGAAGAATAAAGTATAACATGTAAATATTCCATAAGTACAAGTACATTGACATGTACACAACTGTCATTACATTTTCTTTTAACTAAGGACAACCAGTCTGTCTATAACAGATAACAGATAACTAAATTAGATACAGCTGAAAGATTGTGAACACCCGTTTCAAAAAGGTGACAAAACAGCGAGACCACACACTGACCAAATAAAATGTGAGCATTTTTATTAGATAAATGAAAAAAATGAAATGCGATTGTGAGGATATCAGTATTGGCTGATATGCCATCAGTGAATTGTTGAGTATCATGCAGAATGAATCAAAATGTCAAAACTAAACTAAACTATCAGTGAATCAGAAGGCCAAAAACATCAGCAGTGGTTTGTTTAGTAGAACCAAGCCAAGCTGTTGGCTGGGCTTTACAGTCTTCTTATTGGAATTGTGTAATGCAAAGTAAATTATGTTATTGAAATACTTATTGAAAGGATGCAAGTTCTGCAAGACATCCTGTCTATTTAAATTGTTTTCTTTAATTTGTTTTAAATGTAACTGCTATGCTGTAGATTGGTTTGAAAAATAAAGCTAGTTGCTATAGATAATCAGAGTTAGCTTGAGAGAGGATCAGCAACAGTTGCTCTGGGCTCCAGCTTCAGTTTGATGGGATTCTTGGGTGTGGTAAATCCATCTCTTCCCAGCTCCATTGGAATCTAGGAAAACAAGAAATGTGTCACAAATGAAGCCCTACCAAAGCTCAAATCCGATCTCATCCAATCACACACAAAAAAGACACTATCTTAAGACCACAGACACTGATATTGTCTTCTCACATCTGTCTCCTTGCACGTGACAAAGCTGAAGTTCTGAAGGATCTCCACTATGGCCAATCTCATCATCAAGAGAGCAAATCGCATGCCAATACAGTTCCTTGGCCCTGTTCCAAAGGGTAGGAAGGCATATGGATCAATGTTGTCTTTGTTCTCCTTGCTGAACCTGAAAAAAAGATTTTAAGTCGATGAGCCAAAAGACTAATATTGGATATAATCTGCCTTTAGCCTGCCATTAATCCAGTAATGTACCTTTCAGGCTTGAAGGCCTCAGGCTCAGACCACAAAGCAGGGTCACGGTGGAGAGTGTAAACTGGTACCATAACGGCAGTTCCTTTAGGGATGGTCACACCGTTAATTTCCACAGAAGACTTTGAGATCCTCTCTAATCGATTAGCAACGGGGTACAGTCTCATTGCCTCATTAATCACCATGTCCAGGTATTCCATCTGCATCACGGCTTCATAGGTTGGCCGAACCTGGAGTAAAAAATATGTTTTAGTTGGTCACACATAATCAGTTGCTGATAATAACAAAATTAATTACAGTTAAAGAAAATATAGTATTGCAACCTTTTCTGGGAAGGTTTCATCAATTTCCTCTTGCAGGGTTTTTTGGACGTGAGGGTGGGTTGCCAGGGTGTAGGCTACAAATCCCAGTGTGGTGCTACTGGTTTCATAGCCAGCAAAGATGAATATCATGGCCTGAGACAGGATCTCCTGATCAGTCAGTCCTGTAACACAAACACACCACAATTAAACTAGTATCACTGTCACGATAATATAGCTGGTATCCCAGCCCGTAATTTTGTTGTCTGGAAAGGCTTCTAATGCATAAGCTTGAGATTGGCCGGTCATTCCTTCATTCACTCAACATGAACCTTTCTAATGTCTAACTGGACGGTTATGGAGCTCAGTGGGTTGTCACTGGTCTTTGTCTCTCATTATAAAACTGGAAAAAGATAGTGTCAGTACTGGAAATGATGACAAAGCTCCGGAGCTTTGAGCTTGAATATTTTTTTGCAAGGTTCTGGAACTTTAAGACACAGCATATCACGTCATGAATCCTCTTTGGTCCTCATAGTTTTGCACATACTGTAGGTCCAAAACATAGGCTACCTGATTATTTCACTTGATTCTTTGTTTGACTTCAACAGTTAGTTAACTGCCGTTGTCCAACAAAGATGTTCTCCTACTTCCTTGCAAAGTCCCATTGTTACTTGTCGGTGATGAGAGTAAGCAAAACATCACATAATACATGGATTACGAAAATATTTAACTAGAACAATGAAAAGCAATGGCTATTTCTTAGGGAACAAAGTGACCATTGATATCCTGAAATTGACCCTTCAGCCACGACTACAATGAAAACCATGAACTTTAATTTCTCCATCTGGTTTCTTTCCTTACCTTTGTCAGGGCTTTTATCCTCTTTGTTCTTCTCTGACATCTGAGAGTCCACCATCAACTGCATGAAGTCCACTCGGTTCTGCAAGACAAAAACAAGTAGAAATCCCATTTAGATTTTTCAGTTTGTGTTCAAGGGAAATGTTATGAACACAAAATCTAAAAAACAATTGGCCAACAACCAACATCAAATCCATTGTAGTTATACACAGTATATGTTACCTTGTGCTCATTCTTATTCCGGTCTGATTTGATCATCTTTAGAAAATCGAAGAAGAAATTTAACACTTCAGCAGGGAAGAATGAAAAACCCATTCTATCAAGAATTGGCCCCAAGAATGGAAACAGAACTGAAATGAAAAGGAATCGAAAATATATTGTTAATTCATGGCTGAAGGGGACAAGATAGATGTTGTCCTCACACAGCACAATGTTTGACATACCCACAAGTACAAGTAAGGGATTCAATAAGTTGAACTTGACCATTCTCTTAATGTTTGCTACAAAAGGATCAGAGGGATGGTTGATGGAATCAATGTCCACACTGAAGGCCGTGCTGGTCACAACATCCATACTGTAAGGTCCAAATACTCTGAAAAAAAGTAATGTAGGAACAAGAAAAAAGTTAAACCAACCAAAATGTTTGTGATAAGAAATGTTTCGTATTTATTGAACAGCACAAATACCAAAATGAACTGAATAATACTAATGAAGAGTCTGTGCCCAAATATCATCACAAAGAGCATTACTCACTCTTTAACTTCTATGACTTCATCCGCCTCTACTTTTATGTGAAGGCTTTTGATCAGATTACTTGAGTGCTGCAACATTATTGTGTACATCTGCCCAAAAGTTAATAACAAAAATATAAAATCAATAAATATGAACATTCTGGAACCATGGACACATTTCTTATTTAAAATATGTTGAAGCTGCAGTGTGCTTTAACCTCTTTCAGGCGTCCGCTGGTGAATGACGGAGAGAGTACACTGCGAATCCTCTTCCACTTCTCATCTTCTACTATTGATACAGCGTCACGCAAGGGTCCATTTATGCCCAGATCCTAACCCACACACATACACACACACACACACACACACACACACACACACACACATCCACCCCCCCCCCCCCCCCCCCCCCCACACACACACACACACACACAGATTATTTTCTCAGATTACAATAGTGTTGAGGTATTAACTTGTGACGTTGCTCCTACAGTGGATTTTTCTTACCCGTCTGTTGGTGAAGACGGAATAACACTCCTTAACCAAGATTGTTTTGATCATAGCTGTGTCCATTATAGCCAGTAAAGGCTGCCTGCCATCGTACAGTCTTGTGATCCAATAGCAGATATTGGGGCGAGTCAGTTACAGCCTTGGAGCATTGCATGAGAAACATATGGTATAATATATTTTGCACACACACACTTACCCCCACACCTTTCCATATTTCTGATAGCATTCTGTGTCAAAATTGTGGACGCCCTAAGGAATAAAATAGGAGATGGGTGACAAAGGTATCAAAGTGTCAGCTGAGATCACTGTACTAATTTAACAAATGTGTCTCACCTTTCTGTACTCCAAAAATGTCCCAATAAAGGGCAAAGGTCTGGGTCCAGGGATGCCTATTTTCCTAAAAAAGCCAAATGGAGCATATCCATATCTGAGGATTACAAGCAGAGACCAAATCCAAGTGTTATTAGTCATGTCAATGTATCTACCCTCGTAATCTTATGTGAAATTCCTCCAGACTTTATTGCTTTCATGCTTTGCCTTTGAATATATCTTCTATTGTACTGCCTATAGTTTTTGAGCATAAGTAAAGGGAAAATATACATTCATTTTCTTAATTCAACACTAAAGAAGAGTAGTAAACGGTATATTCAAAAACATTCAATCCTGCAAAGCATTATCAGAAGGCAGTAAAATTATACAACTGCCAGCCCTTACATTGGCAATTTAATGACACATTTTATAGTCCTTATGTGATTTAATGGTTCAATAAGTATCCACGTTATATGTTATGAGTCAAGTTGTGTTTCACATTCCCTTAAATGGTAATCATAAATTGGTACTCCAAACGTCATTTGTAACTATTATATATGACCCCCCTAGGTCTAGTGCTGCTACATAATCAACGTTTGTCTACCCCACATTGATTGGTCTACTGCTATTGTGTTTGTTAGAGCATACTGACCACTGCATAAAGAGCAGGTGTAGTTTGAGAAGTTGCTGAGGGTAATTTGATATTTACATCTTGTCACCTTAACACTAGAAGTGCCGGAATTCTAACTACTAGAACTGCCGTGAGCGGTCATTTTGACCGCCAGATTCCAAACTCCATAATCTCTCATAGGGCGGCTGTGGCTCAGTGGTAGAGTGCCAATCGGAAGGTTGGTGGTTCTATCCCCAGCCCTGCAGTCCCATGTCGAAGTGTCCTTGGGCAAGACACTGAACCCCGAGTTGCCTGCTGATTTGCAAGGCGCCTTGTACGGAAGCCTCGGCCTCAGCGTATGAATCATGGATGTATTAAGAGAACGTATGAATGTGTGTTTCAGTAGGAATGGTTCCTACTGTGTTAAAGCACTTTGAGTAGCCTAGTCATTAAGACTGGAAAAGCGCTATATACAGTAGGCCTACCTTTACATACCCAACTGCGATATTAATGCATGTTGTAGCTACTTCATGACATGCCTGTCATGGTTGTATTAAGAGAACGATGCCTGTAGGATGAAGGACACTTCCTGGATTAGTTACGGAAGTTTAGGCTATAATAAGCGCCAGTTCCCACCACACTGCAGCAACTCGCGATTTCAGACTTCACTTCACATAAAAAAAAACAAAAAACAAACCTGTAACTGTCACAAAAGTAGTCGAAACAATGAAATTAATGTTTCAGCTTTTGTGTGTTCGTTTTGTTTTGTTTTGAAACAGGCCTATATTTCTAACATGTTAAAAGTCAGAGATAAACAACACAACATACTTACACTGCGATTAGAGTGATGACAAGTACTATTAAAGTCCAAGTCTCTATGGAAAACTCCGGAAAAAAGTCCATCTTTGCTCCTGTGAATCACGTCCACGATCACACCCTTAATTACAGCAAAGATCCGCACGGCACAGGGGCGGTCCTACAGTTGGAAAACATTCCAGTTACACAACATCATAGCCTAGATCTCGATCTTTTTTTTCTGTCCCTGGAAGGCATTTGGTTACACAAGACATAGACTATATGCTACTACAATACATCATCAGCCCTGAACTTTGAATAACCATTCGCCTAACTAACTGTGATCCTTATAGTTCCTTTTCATCAGGAGTTGAAATAGTATTGTATTTCTAATTATCTTAGGAATAGGAATAGCATAGCATAGTTAATGATTTTAATTCTAAAACCATGTCTAGGTTGTCTTACAGTAAGTGAAAGGTCTATTTCAGGAGATAATGTGAGGCCAGTGGAAACGGGATTGTAGAGAGCCACTGTGGGATAAACTGCAGGATCAGCAGGCCTATTGTTGGTTTCAAATTTATTTCCCCGCTTCCTATTCATTTTTATGGGAGCAGCCAGCAATGCATTCTGGTAGCGTTACAGGGACTTTTGAGAAGTGGGGCGCCCCGCTCCTCATTTGCATAAAATTTAATCCAGACAACTTTTTTACAAATGAGCAGCGGCCGCAGATGCCTCTCAAAAGCTGCGAAAATATTTTAAACTGACTGTTGTCGATCTGAAATGAAGACAGATTCAGCAGCTGCTTAAAATGTTTTCAGAAACACGTTTCGGTGAACTATTTTCGGAAAACACGAGAGTATTCCGAACGAGCTGCATTATAGTTGGTTTTGAAATCCTGGAGCAGTCAGCCCCACGTGACGCGTTTGTCCAATCAGCTGCAGCCATCACGGCTGTAGGAGGGTGTAGACTGTTTTCTTGGCTTGTCAGTGGTCAGTGAAGAAAAACTGGTGGCAAGCCCACTAGCATTCAATGCTGGGAAGCGGGGCGATCCTACAGTATTGGTGAAAACAACGCGCATATGGACACGTACTATCAGTGGCTTTAAGTTTTAGGGCCCTATCTTGCACCTCGCGCGGCACAAAGCCCGACGCAAGTGTCTTTGTTATTTTAAGGCCGTCCAGCGCCCACGTCATTTAAACGACAAATGCACCTGCGTCTTTCAGGGAGGTGTGTTCAGGTGAATTCTTGGCATATTGCTATCTTGAGGAAGCGGAAAGTAATCGTGCCATTGACCAACAAAAACCTGGTCTAAAGTCAATAGCGCAGCATTTCATTGTTATTTTAAAAGCGCATTAGTAAAATGAGCATAGGCTTATGCACAGCACGTACACTATGCAGCAGCACACAAACATGCAAAAGAATAAAAATATTACGGTGCAAATCCACTGTCATAATAGCAATGCGCCAAGGTACAAACGTGCCTGGCTTTTAAAGGGAATGGGAGATGATACACTCTAATACATTAAGTACAATCCTTTTGAACCATGCGCCCGGCCCACGGACGCCTTTTTTCCACCGTCAAACTAGCAAAAGTGGATTTGGACACGCGGTAAACACACCTGAGCCATGCGCTTCACGCCGTGCACTTAGATCGTTTAAATTGGGCCCTTAGGCTTAGCCATTATACTGCTCAGCTCCTGTGGTGTCATAGACATATGTGAATGACAGCAGGAGCAGCTAAACAAAGTTTTATCAGATCATGAGTGTTCAGCGAAAGAATCATGTTCAATAAAATCAATCAAAGTAAAAACTTCCGTAACATAGTAAAAACCAGCTAAGTAGAGAAAAGTGTCCAATCTCCTGAAAGGATCTAGACAACATTTTCAAACACCATCAGCTATCTGCACCTGAGTGAATCAGTGAGGACGTGACATAAAGCACACTTACCTGCTACAGCATGAAAAGTCTGGTTGGTTGAGCAAAAATTTGCATTAACCAGCCTTTTACTGGATCCAGGCATACTCTAGAACAGGTTCAACAAGTACAGACTATTTTTACATAGTCAGTGGGTCCCCGAACTCTTCCTGTCAACCACAAAATCCATCTCCTTTACTAAGGATACATTTTGTTTCCTTGATTACAAAAATAAATGAGTAAAACAAAAGGAGAAAAACAACTCCATCAAGAAGTCACCAAAAGACAGCCACATCTGTCAGTTTGTAGAAAAAAATATATATTCTATTGTGATGTGAGGAGGCTGCGTTCGGCTGTGGCTGGGTCAGCAGAGAATAAACAGAGTTGTTTTTTCTCATTTCTTCTTTCGTATTTCTGTGATCCCATGTGAATGTATCAATGTCAACACACGGCATGTGTTTGTGTGTATGTGCACACAATTTTGCAAATGCCTGTCTGCTTGCAGCACTACACCAAACAACTGGCAATAGCACTGTTGTTCTCTGGCTCAGATCAATCTTGTAAAGTTGAGTTACCAAGTATCTGTGAGAGAAGCCACGAGAGACAGATAAGGTATTGAGGGAGGCCATGAGAAACAGAGGAAAAAGCTGCTGATGAGGTCTGAACACAAAGCAGGGAGAAGATGGAGAAGAATGCACAAATATTAAAACAGGCTGCTGATTCCTATACAATACCTCTAGAGTCAAAAGCTTACATTTCTGACAGTTGTTTTAAGTTGCTCCTGGGTACTTTGCCAGACGATATTCAATTACACGCCTTAATGCAGTTTGGCATTCTGTACGAGTCGAAAATGGAGTCATTAGATTGCAGTTACATAGTTTTGGATGCTATTCCGAGGAGAGGGGGAATTAAAAGGTGTGTAATAGCAGCTGGGTGGACAGTGTGTCCTCCAGATGTTGTCTGGGAAATGTTAATTGACCTGCTAATGGAGTCTGGGCTCCTCCTGTCAGCTCTGAGCCTCAGAGAGTCTGTGACATTGGAAGAGACACCTGCCTATCTGACCAGATGACAGCAGCAAACCCCCTCAAAGTCTCTCTCTCTCTCTCTCTCTCTTGCTCTCTCTCTCTCTCTCGCTCTCTCATCACACACGTAAACATGTACAGTATATGCCTGCATACACACATGAACAACATGAAATCCATTAAACCCATTTAAAAAAACATTGGCTGTCGATCAATGAAATAAAACCATTTCCTTTATGGAGAGTTAGCAATGTTAACAAAGTTTTAATCCGATAGCGGTATTACACTCTTCATTATTCTCACAAATGTACACATACAGTAAAAAAAAAATGTAAAGGGGATCCCAAAGTCAATTGCACCCCTGTGTGGTTGGCTATCACCACCCTGGCGTGCCTTGGCGGACGGCCACGTGAAGGTCACCTTCTGCAACTAGTGAGTGTGTGCATGTGAGTGGGTAAATATCGCTCTTCCTAACTGCCACGCATGTGTAAGCAGTACATGGTGAGGCGTGCTGGGGAGAGGTGGGAATGTCTGGCCGCAGCTGCTGAACAGGAGGAAGGGATGTTTAACTTGCAGCATGGAGAGGAGGCAGATGACTGGTAGTGCCTGATAGTTTTAAAGGTGAAAGCAAAGTCACTTTATGGCACAATGACTAACTTAGAGGCAAAGAGAGAAGCCATACAGTATGTACTTGAAAAAATGAGAAAACGTTTTGCTATGATTGCTTTTGACTGACATGTTCAGACATATTATATTACAAGCATATTCTGTCCACATACGACATAAGGCTTGGGTGTACATACCAGCAGAGGGCAGCACAAGGTAACTTGTGTGATGGTCACACCAGACAGTAAGGAGTTGCTGGAAGTTACTGTAAGATGTAAACGGACACTTTTCATAGATAACCTCTTCCTGCTTTTTAAAAGGTCATATAATATGGCCTTCAACTGTTCTATCACAGTTTGCTCTGATGAAATGAAGAGACACACTTTCTAATCAGTGGTCAGCTCATTGCTAGCTACCGCTGTCGCTTTCTCTGCTGCACATTTTGCAAATTAGTTTTAGTCCTCTGAGCATCTGACATTGTCAGTGGAGTTACAGAAGGGTGGGGTAAATGGGGGGAATCATACAGGACAGTTAATAGCATTCAGGCTGGTGCAATATGTCTCTGTGCAGCAGCAGGTACAGGGACCTCCCCACCCCAGGGAGCTGAGGAACATTGTGACTGTGTCCCGACTGAGCTACTGCAAAGTCACACACCTGCATCACTGTGACGGCACACCGCTGAGTTTGGAACTTCTGTCTCTGTATATTTCACATATCTGTGTGATGGAAAAATGTAGGTGTGGTTTCTTTTCTCTGTTAGAGGGAGAGGGGAACACAGCAGGAAGCAAGGGAGGGAGGAGGGTAGAGAGAGAAATCCAGAATCTGTATGCAAGAACGATAGAGACACTGATGCAAGCTTCTGAGTGTGTGTGTGTAATGTTTACTTGTTCGATGCCAACTCTGGTGTCCAATTTATCCCATTAATTTTGACAGGAAATCATGTCCACCGTCTGGCGGCCACTTTCGAGGAGTTATGGCTGCTCGTCTGAGCGAGCTGCTGTGATGAAAGGCAACGTTGCTGGAAACAGAAACAAGAGAGCACATACAAAGAGACACACACACACACACACACACACACACACACACACACACACACACACACACACACACACACACTTACCTACTTAGTGGCTTTTAATTGTTCCTAAATTGCCCGTTGTTTCCTGTCTCAGAGCAGCACTTGATTACAGACCGGCACACTACATGAAATAAGATCCTACCCCAGCCAGGCACTTGGAGTAGCCCAGCCCAGAGTTTTGAGAGTGTAAAAGCTAGTATGCTTGAGAGTCCATTATATTGTTTCTAGTCTGACACGAGTCGGAGGGAAGTGCAGTGTGAGCAAGGAGGGTAGAGGAACCCTAATAGATCTCTACTGTAAAGAGCAAGACCGTGAAGACCAAGACTCCATCACTGTCATCAGTGGCGTGCGCTGAATCTTTGAATCCACTAAATCCACTTGCTCCACATTCAGCTGCCTTTCCAAGGATGTCTGAGGTAACAGAGCCAGTTCCTTGGTAATCTAAATCCCAGCTCTATGTAGTGCCAAGCTGTTGTTTGAAAGCGTTGGTCAGAACTGTTTCATTGTCTGACTGCTACCATTAATCTACAAATGCACAACTTTAATTTTATCACTTCCACAGTGTAGCAGGATTTGCTGCCACAGTGGGTTACCTTTAGCACAGATTACAGCACAGACAGACAATTTACAGGCAACAGTGTTTATTTTTTGACTGCTCACACTTTTCAACAAAACTTTATAACTACCAACTTTGCGCCTAACACACAGCCCATTGCTCACAACGGTGGTGTGTGGCAGACATCTGAAGGTCCAGCACGCTACTGCATATAAAGGGAGAGTTTAATAGTACAACAACAAAGGGCTGAGACAATTAGCTCTCCTGGCACTGCTCTCCTGATCTATCCCCACACCTCTATCCACCGCAGCTGATTGCAGACCACGCCCACCTCCACACACAGTTATGTAGGTATAAGAAAACCATCCTAAAACAGCTCATGGTATGGATACATTAATCATGACTAAAAACAACTTTCAAACAGTGCATGATGTTGGAACTTCTAAATAAAATGTATATATAAACGATTTAACTTGAACCTTGATTGTAGTATTTGCAATGCCCTAAATCAGTAAATGTGAACCAACATGTGAATCAACCTTACATATTCAGCTTAAAATAGCACTTACAATCTGTCTGTGGAGTCTGTTCCGGTCAGAATTAAGTACTTGGGGCCCTGTTTAGCAAAAACAACATATGTGTTTTGGCTGAAGTTGCAGCTGGATACACCCAGGGCTTTTTAGGGTCACATTTGCAGATTGCTCTTAATACTTAGGGCATTTTGGAACATGTGAAAGCTGCTTGGAGATGAGACTTTGTAATCTCTCAATCCATGTTTCTGTTATTTTGAAGGGTTTATAGTTTTTCTTGTTTTTGCCTGCAGTTCAGGATGTGTGACCACTGCCTGACTGACTTGTAGGGCAAAAATTGGTGCCCCCCCCCCCCCCCCCCCGCCCCCCCCCCCCCCCCACACACACACACACACACATCTACTAAAAACACTACAGACACTAATATCCCAATTAGGCGCAGATGCACACAATAAATGCATGTCATACTCCAATATCTTAAATACATTTTATATAAGGATCTGCAAGTGAGGGCAAAGTTTACACAACCAATATTTAAAGTGTGCCTGTTACTTTTGCTGAACAGCAGCAACTATAGTCTCAAGTGGTAATTAGAAGATAGAATGTACAATAAGTTTGCCGTAATTTCCTAAGAGTTGCTTAATCATGTTTACCTTTGCATTAAAGTGTAGTGTAACAGGAGTGAATTTTGAAAAAGAGATATAAATCAAAGAACATTCTCATTATAGTAACGTCAGTTACACAGCATCTATCTAATGTTTGCCAGCATTAGCTGCCATAAGCTACTGGTCATGATAAATGATCTAGTTGAAGCAGCTGATGGGATTACATTTCACTAGAATTGTACCTATGATTTCATTTGACAAATAATAAAATTGATATACCAGACCAAGTAAGGTTGTAGTGAGTAAAATCCATGATCAACTGAGCAAGTGTTGGTTTTATTGCTTATGAATTCAACTATTCACTTTCACAGAGGAAGTTATTTCTCCTTATGAAAGTAATATAGTTTTGAGTTACATAATGCTAGCAATGCACAGTGACTTTTCTATTTTTCTTTTTTTACTTTTTAACTTGGCTCAATGTTGGCCTTGCGGGAAATATTTCAAAATGTCAGCCCATGTGACCATATTCTTGGAGATTATCTGAAAGGATACTGCTGGCATATTTTTCCATAATGAAGGAATAGGTTTTGGATGGCACAGAGGAATATGCATCATTGTGGTGTGAAAGTCAAGTAAAATTAGTAATACGTTTTATCAGCCATTATGACTTGAATTTCCAACTAATGGTATGGTATTTTTTTCTCCTTGTTATTACAAAAAAAAAATGTTACTTTAACCTTTCAGTGTTTTGTGCATTGTTTAATGTGTGTTATGTGTTTTGCAGACACATTTTCATAAATGTGGCTATACAGACAATACCTGTTAGTAGGTTAAAGGTCCTATGACATGCTGCTTTTTGGATGTTTTTATATAGGCCTTAGTGGTCCCCCTAATACTGTATCTGAAGTCTCTTTCCTGAAATTCAGCCTTGGTGAAGAATTACAGCCACTAGAGCCAGTCTCCCAATGAGCTTTCCTTAGGATGTGCCATTTCTGTGTCTGTAGCTTTAAATGCTATTGAGGAGGAGAGGGGGGGAGCAAGGTGGAGGGTGGGGGTGTGGCCTTGACCAACTGCCATGCTTCACTTGTTTGCAAGCCATGATGTCTCTCTCTTTCTCATGGGTGGGCCAAATTCTCTGGGCGGGTAAAGCACAGAAAGGGGAGGTAACCGTTCCCCTTATGACGTCATAAAGGTTCCAGATCGGCCCATCTGAGCTTTCATTTTCTCAAAGGCAGAACAGGATACTCAAAGCTTGGTTTACACCTATCGCCATTTCTAGCCACTGGGGGACTATAGGCAGGCTAGGGGAACTCATTTTAATAGGCGTTTTCCCACCGGATAGTACTTGTACTTTTTAGGGGAAAAGTACACTTCTAAGCAGTTCTAAGAACTACTCTCCCCCAAAAAAATTTTTTCCATTTGCATTCCCACCGGCCAAGTGGACATGACTGGTAGGAGGGGTAAAGGAGTGACGCAAGCACCGCAACGGTCTTTATAACATCGTCACTAGACCTTAGCACCACATACAACAACAAAGCAGCATGATGGAGTAGAATGTTCTCAGAATGTTCCTGTTGTGTCTTGCTGGGATCCTCATAACGGAGTTTGAACGGCGGCGTTTAAAGACTAGGCTGGAGTACATAACAGAGAAACACAAACAATAAACAAAAACAAATCTTTTTTTTCCATTTGCATTGAGGGGGTAAGGGAGTAATGCAAGCACAGCAATGGTCTTAATTAAAATCAGTAAAGAAATACGCCAAACTGTATACTAAATATAATGTCTGAATCTATGTCATCATTTAAACAAGTCTGCTGAAGAGAAACGGGTATCTCTCTCTCTCTCTCTGCCTGTGGCCGTGTGTGTTTGTGTGCGTGGCCGTGTGTGTTTGTGTGCGTGTGTGTGTGTGTGTGTGACGGCAGACCAGGCGCTTGTGGAGTTTAACGGCAAAAAGGCAGTTAACCACACGTTCCCGTTAATCTTATGATGGACATGTGTTGTGATATTTAAACAAACAATGCATCAACGGCGATGCTCTTATTTATTTACGAGACCGGTCTGAGAGACCACCAGTTTACAGCGGGGCGTCCCAGCTTGCGATCCCGGCCGCCACCAGCTGTCAGTCCCGTCACTTTATGGAGCTTCTCAACTCTGACTCAACTCTCAACTTTGAAGCAAATTGTCAATTTGGCAACGATTTTCGGAAGACTGCCTATATTCGAAATCTAACCAGTTCATTTCTCGCCTAAAACGTTGTTAGAAGTGACTTTAATGATGAATAAGATGGTGAAAATGGTTAAAAATGTCCCGCTGTTGCTCTGTCTGCAAGTACAGACGGTGGACTGCAAGATCTGGGTTGCCAGTGGGCGTGACTTATAATTTCGACCAATCAAGTAGACCTAGGAAAAGGGAAAAGACCCTGCTCTGAAGTAGGAGCTAAAAAAGTAATACGGCCAGAGGAACTAAAAAATCCCCAAATTTGTCCGGTGGGAACACGATGAAAAAAGTCTAATCTAGGAACGTTTTAGTTCTAGGAACTGCAAATGTCCCTCCGGTGGGAAAACGCCTAATGTTAAAAAAAAACTCATAAAGTGAAATTGTCATGCCATGGGACCTTTAATGTGATTTATTGGTAATATTGAAAAGATCTTTTAAGGAACCTTGAATTCCTTAAATAATTATTTGGACTCTGGTTTTGAAAGTCACATCAGTGACATAATAAGTAGGGCATATTTTTCACTTGAAAAATACATCAGAAAAGTTAGAGGATTTATATGTAAAAATTGATTCTGTGAAACTGGCACATGAATCCATCTCAACTTCGACTACTGAACTGCTCTCTTTGTTGAAATACAGCACAGACACAAACACAGCACACCTCACTCATGCACACAAAACTGAACATACAGCACTTAAGTCACTTCACCTGCTCTCAGTGGAATAAAAAATCAACTCAAAAAGTCTACTTATAGAGTGTAAATTGTTTGGCTCCCCAGTACATTTCTGAACTGCTCATTGATGGATACAGGGTTTGTTTTGGTGTGTGAGTATGTTTTTTTCTTATATTTTCTCTCTTCTTTCTTTATTGCATTTTTATTGTAATTTATTATGTTACTACAACCCCAAATCAGAAAAAGTTGGGACAGTATGGAAAACACAAATAAAAAAAGAAGGTAGTGATTTCTAAATGTACTTTGACTTGTATTTCATTGCAGACAATACAACAGGACATAATTTAATGTGTTCCTCATGATTTTTATTGTTTTTGTTTCAAAAAAACAAAGTTCCTATTTTGGTTCTTGCAACACATTTCATAAAAAGTTGGAACAGTAAAGCATTTACCACTTTGTAATGTTGCCATTCCTTTTCACAACACTTAAAAGACGTTTAGAGAATGAAGACACCAAGTGATGAAGTGTTTTGGGTGTAATCCTCTTGTATCCTCTTCTTCCGCAGCCAGGACTTTGTAATGTGTGCAGAATGTGGTTTTGCATTATCTTGTTGAAATATGCATGGTCGTCCCTGGAAAAGATGTCTTCTTGAAGGCAGCATATTGTGCTCCAAAATCTCTATGTACTTTTCAGCATTAATGGTGCCATCACAGAAGTGCAAGTTATCTTTGCCAAGGGAACTGACACAACACCATACCAAGACAGACCCTGGCTTTTGGACTTGTTGCTGGTAACAGTCTGGATGATCCTTTTCTTCTTTGGTCCGGAGCACAAGGCGTCCATTTCTCCCCAAAAATACCTGAAATACTGATTCATCTGACCACAGTACACGTTTCCACTGTGTGATGGTCCATCCCAGATGCCTCTGAGCCCAGAGAAGTCGATGGTGCTTCTGGACACTGTTAACAGGGCTTCCTTTTGGTACAGTACAGTATTAACTGGCATTTGTGGCTGTAACTACGTATTGTGGTACTTGACAAAGGTTTGCCAAAGTAGTCCTGAGCCCATGTGGTGATATCGCTTATAGATGAATGACGATTCTTGATGCAGTGCCGCCTGAGTGCTCGGAGATCACGGTTGTTCAGCTTAGGCTTGCGCCCTTGTCCTTTACGCACTGAAATTCCTCCTCATTCCTTGAATCTTTTAATTATCTTATGCACTGTTGAAGGTGAAATAAGCAAATGTCTTCCTATCTTTCTTTGAGGAACATTGTTTTTAAACATCTCAATAATTTTCTCACGTATTTGTTGGCAAACTGGCGATCCTCGGCCCATCTTTGCTCCTAAAGGACTAGACCTTTCTTGGATGCTGCTTTTGTACCAAATCATAATTACAATCACCTGTTGACATCACCTGTTTCAAATCACATCATTATTTAACCAATTTACCTGATTACTAGCCCTAAATTGCTCCTGTCCCAACCTTTTTTGGAATGTGTTGCAGGTCTGAATGACAGGAAAGGATGTATATTTACAAATTAAATTAAGTTGACCGGACAAAACATGAAATATTTTGTGTTCACATTGTCTGCAATGAAATACATGTCAAAGTACATTTAGAAATCACTGCTGTATTGTGTTTTTCATACTGTCCCAACTTTTTCTGATTTGGGGTTGTAGTTATGGAGGAAATATTTATTCATAATTCAAATTGAAAGTCCAAAGAGAAAACAAAGCAAGATCAAATTAAAAATATTATTATTTTACTACGCTACTAGGAAAAATCATGCCATAATTAAATTTAAAAAAGAAAAAGGAAACTGAAAAAGCAAAGTTGATATGTAAAATGATTTATCTTTTGAATTTTCCATTTGGCTTTTCATTTGGATTTAATATTTGGCTTTTCAATTTCAATTTAATATTGGCTTTTCAATTTCAATTTAATATTGGCTTTTCATTTGGATTTAATATTTGACTTTTCAATTTCGATTTAACATTGGCTTTTCATTTGGACTTGACACATGTCATTGTTAACAAAAATTGATGTCCAATTACACATTTTTTCCGACATTGTCAGAAGCTCCAGTCTGACGTGACAGCCAGCTGGTGGCGGCCGGGATCGTCTCCCTGCTGGCCGGCCAGTGATGCTCACAGACACCGCTGTCAGCTGGAAGTCTCTCAATAGAATCATGGACAAGTTTATTTCCTGAAACATGGCTCGTTTTCCGTTTGAACACATTGTCATCAATATTAACAAGGTTTAAAATGACCCATTTTTTTCAAATTTGGATATCGTTTCAAAATCGGAAATCAAATGAACGAGTGAGAGAATAAAGCAAAAGGAGAGGTCGCAGTTCGGACGATGACTACCTGGTTGAGATTGTGTGTGTGTGTGTGTGTGTGTGTTTGTGTGTGTGTCCTCCAGATCTGACCACACAAACACACGTAGCAGAGCTACCCACACCCATGTTTGTACTGTTGCTTAATTAAATAAAACATCAAAAGAGAGAAGTTGTCTCCGTCTGTGTTTTAAACAGACACACCTCGGGCGAAGTTGGAAACCAGAATCAGCTTTAAATACAGTCCTAATCTAGTCCTCACTAACACGAAATGTTGTTTGTGTTTAGCCTATATCGTCAGTTTCTGTCATGTGAAACAAGAGGCCAAGCCAGCCTGGTGGCAAAGCTGCAGACAGATGCTCCTCAACAGTGTGCTCCCCAGCAGTCAGCTCCCCCTGCTGTTCATAAGGTGCCTCTGCACCCCTTTCGTTTCAGACCCTCCCACCATGCTTTGGGCCATGCCTCCTCATTTACATTGACATGTGTCAAGTCCAAATGAAAAGCCAATGTTAAATTGAAATTGAAAAGCCAAATATTAAATCCAAATGAAAAGCCAATGTTAAATTGAAATTGAAAAGCTAAATATTAAATCCAAATGAAAAGCCAATGTTAAATTGAAATTGAAAAGCCAAATATTAAATCTGAATGGAAAAGCCAAATGGAAAATTCATAAGATAAATAATTTTACATATCAACTTTGCTTTTTCAGTTTCCTTTATCTTTTTTAAATTTAATTATGGCATGATTTTTCCTAGTAGATCCGTGTACTTTTTCGTTCATTTGATTTTCATTTCATATACAGAAATTAAAAAACAACAAACAAATGGTTATTTGATTTTTGTTTTAAAATACAAAGTGTTTTTTCCTTTTCATGGTTAAAAGGGGATGAGAGAAATTTAAAATATGCTTTAATTTTCGTAACAAAACATAATATAAAATCAGTCGAAAATAGAAACGAAAAAAGTCCTGTTTTTTGATATTCAGAGACCGGATGTTGTCATTTCCACTGCAAGATCATCAGACCTCCGATGCTCTGGGTCTAATTAGCTGCTGCTGTTTTCTAGCAGCAAGCTAGCAGCTAGCCATCAGCCCGTTGTGACCATAGATATAATTTAGACATAGACATTTATTAAATGCAAATGTAAAATTTCAAGCCAATAGGAATACTTGGAATTGATAGTGGTGGTAAATATTCATGAAAAAGGACAAGTTTGTGAATGGGCAACACAGATTTTGATAATGAACAACTAAAAATGTTACACACTGGACCTTTAAGGTGGCAATTGTATTCCAATGTGTTATCTGCAGTGCCATTAGAAACAATCAGAAAGATGTCCGAGCTGTGGCTGGGTTGCAGACAGCCATCACCAGCGTCTGACCACACCTCCCTCCTCCCCATTTACAGCACCATTGAATCCCATAAAAGACAGTGTCTATTTATGTGTCTGTGTCTCTCCCTGTTACAATGTGCCTCTCTCTCTCTTTCTTTATTTCTGTGTCTGTGCGTGTGTGTGTTTCTATATCTCCACTGCAGCTTGTGTGTATGAGTCCGGGGCTTATTGAGATGTATAGGATGACACCGCTGTTATCATACCAAAGCCCCCAACTGTGTCAGCCGTTCTGACATTGATCCTAGAGTGAGATTTTCAGAAATGTACACCAAATACTAAAATACACACACATACACACACACACACACACACACACACACACACACACACACACACACACACACACACACACACACACACACACACATACACACACACATACACACACGTGCTATGTTTTCATCAGATATGTTTTCATCAGCTACATCTGTATCTAAGTGCCTGCATGCGTGTGTTCCAGCATGTGTGTGTGTGTGTGTGTAGTGTATGTGTGGGTATCTTTGATGTGTGTCACAATCATCTTACTCTGCCCTCAGAGGTAGACTCTATAATCCTCAAAGGAGGGAAGAGAGAGGTCCTATAACGTGAATTAGTTGGATTTGGACTCTGTTGCTTGTGCGAACCCGACATGGATTTACTGAAAATGTAGTAATTCTCTCTTCTTTAACCTCACAACCAGAGAGCAGCAAACATAACGGATTAGAGACAGTCCATCCCAACCAGGCTTACCTTGCTAGCTTCTGAGTCAATTACATCTGAAAGAGTGCAAAAGAAGAATTGAGCAGAAGTACAGGTTCTGTTAAAGCCTGGGTAAGTCCTGTATCAAAGCTGACAAGACTCAGGTAGTGCCTTGCCTACTATAACTTTTCAGATCCTTCGAACAGAAAATTCCAGTTTTTATTTATTCCTATTTGTAGTAAAACTATACTAACCAAGTCAACTGGCAGGAGTGCTCTACCTTAGATGGGGCAAAAAAAAAAACAGCAGTCAGACAATCCTCTATTGTAAAAATGTATCACAGCTTACAGACCGACTTCCTGGTTCAATTTTGAGTGACTGACAAAATTTCATATGATCAACCATAAAAACCTGGAGGACATTATACAACATCTGAAAACCTCCTCCTGTTGCCTTGATATTCTACCAACGGGCCTTTTCAAAAATGTTTCAAATTGTTTGTCTTCTGATCTTTTACAGATTGTAAACAAGTCTCTTCTCTCAGGTATCTTCCCACAGGCCCTGAAAACTGCAGTCATCAAGCCACTCTTAAAAAGAACAATCTAGACACGGCACTAATGAGCAACTACAGGCCGATATGAAACCTTCCATTTTTAAGTAAAATCAAAACAAAACCACTTGATGCCTTCCAGTCGGGTTTTCGATCACACCACAGCACTGAGACGGCTCTTGTTAAAGTATTTAATGACATCCGCCTAAACACAGATAGTGGCAAAACTACAGTCTTAGTATTACTTGATCTCAGTGCTGCATTTGACACGGTCGACCATGACATATTACTAGACCGATTGAAAAACTGGGTTGGCCTTTCTGGCTCAGTCCTAAACTGGTTTGAATCCTATTTAAAGAATAGGGAATACTTTGTATCTATAGATAATTATACATCTGACTGTACAAATATGACGTGCAGAGTTCCCCAAGGCTCCGTTCTGGGGCCTCTTCTGTTTAACATCTACATGCTTCCACTGGCTCAGATTATGGAAAACAACAAAATAAGTTACCATAGTTATGAGGACAACACGCAAATGTACATAACCTTATCGCCAGGGGACTATAGTCCAATACAAACACTGACTAAGTGAATTGAACAAATTAACGACTGGATGTGACAGAACTTTCTTAAATTAAATGAAGAAAAAACTGAGGTGGTTGTTTTTGGAGCAAAAGAGGAACGATTAAAAGTCAGCACTCAGTTTCAAATGGCAATGTTAAAAACGACAAAGCCAGAAATCTTGGTGTAATTATGAACTCAGACCTGAATTTCAACAGCCACATTAAAACAATTACAAAGTCAGCCTATTACCGCCTTAAGAATATATCAAGGGTTAAAGGACTTAGGTCTCAGCAGGACTTGGAAAACTTGTCCATGCTTTTATCTTCAGTAGACTTGACTACTGTAACGGTGTCTTTACAGGTCTCCCTAAAAAATCAATCAGACAGCTGCAGCTGATTCAGAACGCTGCTGCTCGAGTCCTCACTAAGACCAAAAAAGTGGATCACATCACTCCAGTTCTGAAGTCTTTACACTGGCTTCCAGTGCCTCAAATAACTGATTTCAAAATACTTTTGCTAGTTTATAAATCACTAAACGGTATAGGTACAAAATACATTTCCGATCTGCTAGTAAACTATGAACCACCCAGACTTCTCAGGTCGTCTGGACAGGTCTGCTTTCTGTCCCCAGAGTCAGAACTAAACAGGGGGAAGCAGCGTTTAGTTTCTATGCTCCACATATCTGGAACCAACTTCCAGAAAACTGCAGGTCCGCTGCAACTCTCAGTTCTTTTAAATCAAAGCTGAAGACCTATCTTTTTGATGTTGCCTTTCGTTAAATAATTGTCCATTTCTTATACTTACGTTGAATTGTTGAAACTGTATGAAAATATATACAACCCCAAATCAGAAAAAGTTGGGACAGTATGAAAAACACAAATAAAAAAAGAAAGTAGTGATTTCTAAATGTACTTTGACTTGTATTTCATTGCAGACAATGTGAACACAACATATTTCATGTTTTGTCTGGTCAACTTAATTTAATTTGTAAATATACATCCTTTCCTCTCATTCAGACCTGCAACACATTCCAAAAAAGGTTGGGACAGGAGCAATTTAGGGCTAGTAATCAGGTAAATTGGTTAAATAATGATGTGATTTGAAACAGGTGATGTCAACAGGTGATTGTAATTATGATTTGGTACAAAAGCAGCATCCAAGAAAGGTCTAGTACTTTAGGAGCAAAGATAGGCCGACGATCACCAGTTTGCCAACAAATACGTGAGAAAATTATTGAAATGTTTAAAACAATGTTCCTCAAAGAAAGATAGGAAGACATTTGCTTATTTCACCTTCAACCGTGCATAACATAATTAAAAGATTCAAGGAATGAGGAGGAATTTCAGTGCGTAAAGGACAAGGGCGCAAGCCTAAACTGAACAACCGTGATCTCCGATCCCTCAGGCAGCACTGCATCAAGAATCGTCATTCATCTATAAGCGATATCACCACATGGGCTCAGGACTACTTTGGCAAACCTTTGTCAAGTACCACAATACGTAGTTACATCCACAAATGCCAGTTAAAACTGTACTGTTCCAAAAGGAAGCCCTATGTTAACAGTGTCCAGAAGCACCGTTGACTTCTCTGGGCTCGGAGGCATCTGGGATGGACCATCACACAGTGGAAACGTGTACTGTGGTCAGATGAATCAGTATTTCAGGTATTTTTTGGGAGAAATGGACGCCGTGTGCTCCGGACCAAAGAAGAAAAGGATCATCCAGACTGTTACCAGCAACAAGTCCAAAAGCCATGGTCTGTCATGGTATGGGGTTGTGTCAGTGCCCTTGGCAAAGGTAACTTGCACTTCTGTGAGGGCACCATTAACACTGAAAAGTACATAGAGATTTTGGAGCACAATATGCTGCCTTCAAGAAGGCATCTTTTCCAGGGACGTCTATGCATATTTCAACAAGATAATGCAAAACCACATTCTGCACACATTACAAAGTCCTGGCTGCAGAGGAAGAGGATACGGGTACTTGACTGGCCTGCCTGCAGTCCCGACCTGTCTCCAGTAGAGAATGTGTGGCGCATTTTGAAGCGCAAAATGCGACAACGAAGACCCCGTACTGTTGCCCACCTTAAGACTTGTTTGCAGCAAGAATGGGACAAAATTACACCTGAAACACTTCATCACTTGGTGTCTTCAGTCCCTAAACGTCTTTTAAGTGTTGTGAAAAGGAATGGCAACATTACAAAGTGGTAAATGCTTTACTGTTCCAACTTTTTTTGAAATGTGTTGCAAGAATCAAAATAGGAATTTTGTTTTTTTTAAACAAAAACAATAAAAATCATGAGGAACACATTAAATTATGTGCTGTTGTATTGTCTGCAATGACATACAAGTCAAAGTACATTTAGAAATCATTACTTTCTTTTTTTATTTGTGTTTTCCATATTGTCCCAACTTTTTCTGATTTGGGGTTGTATAAGCATATAAAGTATAAAGACCGGTGGGACCGGCCTGTTCTAGGAATAGCGAGGATTGCAGGTGGATTACGTGTATAGAGCAACGGCTTATACATTGTCCCATACTAGCACCATAAAATCTCTTATTTTATCTGCTTTTATATTTTTAACTGTTTTTAGCTGCTCTTTAATGTTTAATTTCTTATACTGCACTGTAACTTTTATTCTTGTATTTTAATTGTTTTCATGTAAAGCACTTTGCCTTTCCTTGCCTTCCTGTGCCATTAGGGATTGCTATTGACATTCTGACGCTTACTTTCAATTTTACTTTTAATGCTTTTGATAATTTGACTAAACTGTTCATGTCTCATTATTTGACTGCAACTCTTAATTCCTCTGTGTCACTTTGTTGTAGCGATTGGCCGAGCCCTCAGATCTCAGCAATTACTATACAATGTCATCATAACTGATGATGGCCAAATGTATGAAAATAAAACCCATGTTGTGATAAACAGATTACAGTGTCTTCCCTGAGAAAGATGCCTGTTGACCCATTCCACACACCATTTTCAACAAAATTTGTTTGTTAGCACGGAAACAAGTGCATTATGGGAAATACGTATACACCGAAGCATCATAACAAATGCCCAGAGGAAGTGGGGATTAATCATACCCCAGCCTAGCCTGTCCTAGTGTGGTGACAGACTCACACCGCTCAGGGATCACACAGCCTCCCATGCTGACCCACCATTCATTACGGCCATTGTAGGAACACATGTGCGCGCGCGCACACACACGCACACGCACACACACACACATACACACACACAAACACACACACACACACACACAGGTGAAGTGAATGTACAAGATGGCAAATATGGCTTCTTATGAAACAAGAACGTACCAGTGATTGAACTGTACTTTTCAACAAACAATTCAAATATCCATTAAGTGTGTTACTAGGTAAACAATGACATCAGTCTCGGGGAGAGCTTCTGAATATTTTTCTGAATGCTTTAAGCTCAGTGTATAGCCTTGCTCTCTTATTGTTTGTAGGGATATGAATTGCTATACAAATGGATCAAATCTGAGAGGCCCTTTCATTTGCGGTGACTGCTTGCAGTCTGTTTTATTTCACCCTTTAGAAATAAAACTCCATCTATGCCAAGATAATATGGTCAACCACACCGAGCGGCTGACTATAAGCCTCAGAATTTAAGAGAGGGAAGCATTCAGGCCCACTTAAACCATACAGTGCACTAAATAATAAATAATCTTTTAGCCATTATACCATTTCACCATCATTCAATTTCTACTCCACAATCAACATTTTTCTTTTAGTGAGCTAAGTGTGGAGACCTTTTGCTAAATGTTACGACAGTTATCTGCAGCCACACATCCCGAATGGTAATGTTGCTGATTTGATTTTGGCACAGTTGTCATTTTCTTAAGAGATGGAGCCAGGGACACTTCACATTGACAAACAAGCCAAAATGAAGTTAAACTGACAGATATTACATTAGCAGAAGGTTGTGGAAGCATGTTGAATTAAAAGAGACAGGTCATCAGAATCTCAATCAGGAGTGCTGTTGCAGCGCTGATGAAGCAGCTAACAGGTTCGGCCCGTCTGTGCTCTTCAGGTGACGTGACAGTTTTATCTGCTGCTTCTTTGCTCTGCGAGGGGAAATAAATGGCCTGACTAGGACAACACATGCCATGTTCTCATCAGTTAGATAAAGCATGGTGTTTGATTTACTAACAGAAATGGTGGTTGGCTTGACGATGTCATGATGCGATCCTCAGGCTGATGTCATTGTATAAAACCATAAAACATGTCTTAGCAGGTCTGTCTGTTTTGTATGGTTATGTTTGAGTCAAAAGAGGTGATGAACACATGTATGTGTTGCTAATGTTTCCTGCTCTTTTCCCTCTCTCTTTTTTCTGTTTCTGTTCAGTACAAGTATAAACAGAATCTCCAAACTGACTATACTGAGAAATCATTGTCACTAACTCACTGGTGACTAAAATCATTGTTATCAGCACAGATGTGATATACAGAAGGCTACCTCCTGGTTCAAAGAAAAACACGAAATGTGAAATGATGTTATAACTCGGCTCTATGATGCTGTACTGAGGCACAATGCTGCTTTGAGCTAAACACTAATGTCCACAAAGTACAACTGAGGTGGATGGGAATGTCATTCGTTTGGGGATTTGGTCATAAACTAAAGTTTTGGACAAATACAAATTTTGACCTGATGATGGTAATAGATGAAAAATTTAAAAAGTCATTCCAATGTTCCAATATTTCTTAGGGAAACATGAGTCTGTGTAGCAAATGTCATGGTGAAAGTTGTGGAGATATCTTACTCTATTTCAAAAATGATAACCTCATAGTGGTGCTAAAAAGTGCTTATCAAGGCCTAGTTTGGAATGTTAACTGTGCAACAGATTATGAAGGGTCAGAACCGGTGCCAAACATCACAGCACTGTGAACAGTCATCTGATTACTTTGCTTAAGAAAAAAGTGAACAAACTTCAAAGTGACTACAAATCTTTTAACTGAACTGAACAAAGTAATTTATGAACCCATTTCCATCTCTACTTTCTTCTTCTCTCTAACCTTTCTACATTACTTCCCTGTACGCCGAGAGAGGACAGAAGCAGAAGGACAGATATGTCAGACTATTCTGTGTTGTCCAGCACCTACCAAACCATGATATGTCACTCTGCTGTGTGTGTGTTGCTGTGACACCAGCACCCCTGCTGTCAATGTGCACACAACACAGTGCTTTGACAAACACTGTGATATGACTGAATGATTGTGGCGTGTGAAGGAAATAAAAACTACCTCTGAAAAACTACCTGCTGAACCAGATATAGATTTAAGGAACGAGGCAATATACTGTACTGTGTTACATGACCTCTGTTCCTTAAATGGTGAATCAGTCGTCACAGAGCAACAGATCCTTTTCACAGCAGATATTTCAACATGAGACAAGCACAGGTGCAATTAATAACAATAATGATGGCTACGTTTCATCCGGATGAGTCATTTCCAGAGACCGTATTGCGCACGCTGTCGATGTGCAATTACGGTTCACTCTTTCTCTCTCTCTTTGTCGGAACTGATGGGGACTGAGTTGAATTCAGCTTAACTTGATTCAATTGTTTTCAAATTATTTCAGTTGGTTTAACAAATTCAATCAAATTGAACTCCCCTTAAATTAACTCAATGTCTTCTCTGAACTAAACCGTGCTGACTCCATTTGAGCTGAACCGACTTTTGAGATAGCAGCACTTTATCTGCTGTGATCTTCCTCCTCTGCTGTTTCCATAATGAAACCTTGAGAGGGCCGGTTATGCTGCCGGTGAGCAATACAGATCAGTCCTGGTGTCTACACTAGGCTGATTGCTTTTCTTTAAATCAGTCTGAATGGCTTTTCCTCCTTTATCCTCCTATGATTTCCCATGAGTTCTACCTTTCCCTTGAAGCATGTGTAGGATGTGTTTGTGTGCTCAAGCGTGTAAACATGTATGGGTATATATGTTTCTTAGGACTACAGGGTTTTCCCTGAAATTTAGCTTAAAAGGCTTTTTAGGGTGCTATGAAAGCACTTAGCCATGCAGCTGCTGCTTCAGTTGTTTCAGCGATGAAGAAAAATTGTAATTGGTCAGTCAGCCCTGTCTGCTATACTCTCTATGATGATTGTATTTAGTTACTTTACTGTATGTGTTGTTTGAATGCACTGCCAAAGTCTGTTGAGATAAAGGAGATACAACAAGATTTTCAAAAAGTTCATGCTCAAATATTTTTTCGCAAAGACAGTCCGTGATCTAAATGTAAAAACAAAACAAAAAAACGGTCACATATGGCTGGATATTGTTAGTCTTTTAATACACACAAGTGTTGAGAAAATGTTGATGTATAGTCAATCTCTTTAATTATGAATGTGGATGTACTCTCACCCTGGTATTGATCCGTCTTTCAAAAACAACTTTTCTTTTTCCACTTGTACGATCCGTGGAAACTAGTTTTTGGGAAAAAGTTTATATGTTAAAGGAGTATTTATACATATAAGCTATATAAAGGAATAACGCAGAAACAAAACAAATGTCTCCATGACAGGCTTATACAGATTTGTAGTTTGTTATCATCTCAAACCACTCGAAGCACGCAGACCAGGTTCCATATATCATTTAACATGATTTACGACCTCACCTATAGGCTATACATCATTTAGATGTTACAGGGCAAGAGTTATAGACCATGTTAGTGCTGTGGTACCATCCATGTGGTTGCCTTACAACTACAGACTCAGGGTGGCGAGGAAAAAGAGCTGGAAGGTTTAAAGGGCTCAGTGGCGGAGCAGTGGGTTGAGAGCACCTTACAAAGGTCCAGCTCTCCACATGACACTTTATAGCATGACCTTCGATCACAGCATGACTGTGTCTTTTGTGCTGTACATTTTCGAGCACTGGCTAAAAGCTTTTCCAGGCTCCTTTGAGGAAATAGATTTGGTCATGGAGAGATGAGAGTGACACAGAATAGCAATCTATACTGTCAGATCTGCAATCTTTCCCTCTTTCTCTCTCTCTCATAGTTTCTGTTATGCTGGTAAAAAATGGTGCAAAAAAAACGAGTTGAGGAAATAGTGTTTACTCGCTTGCTTTCTCGTAAATTACAAGCAGTCAACTCCGAGTCAACTTGGTAATTTAAAGTTTTGTTGTGAAAGTGTTCCTCTCTTAGCTTTACTTTTAAATAACCATTTTCAAAATCTAATAATGAATCTCAGAATAAGAAAAGGTGTCCCACATGTGCTCCCATTTGGGCATGAAGTGGGACAGATTGTTCGTGAAAATGAGAGTTACTGGGAGATAGTTACAATAACATGACTCTGTGTCATTCACGGATTATATCTGCATATTGTTTATTCTGATCATGAAAGCTGAGATTTCCCCCCGGGCTGCGAGAGACTGATGTCTTTATAGAAAAGACAGCTTTTATCCTTTGATCCTCTTCATTGACAACCAAGATGGATTGGATCAGAAGCTGTTGCAACACTGCATGTTGAGATTGAAGTTAGCAACACCTCTGCCAACCTCCCATTGAGTCCTAGGAGTCGAAATGATCTGTGTGATAAATCTGTGTGTGCTTTTGTGTGTTTGTATGAGTAATAGAGAGGTTTGCTAAGCAGGAGGCATAGTAATTAGTAATCATCTCACCGTATGTCACATGCAGGGCTGTGTGTGCCTGCAGTGACAGCTCTAGAGTGATGCAATAAAAAAGAGCAGAGAGAAACAGTCGAGGAACGCAGCTGGACTGCATAAATAGCTGCTATGGAAACACATTTCTTGAAGAGGCGCAAAAAAAAAAAAAACTCCAGCTTACACATGAGAAAAAACATGTTTGGAAAAAGAAATTGAATTTGTGATGTATAAAATCATGAACAATCCTTCCTTCCTCAGGTACAGTAGGTGTTTATTGTCTATGTTCTCTTTGCTGTGGAACACAGTGAAAGGACCAAAACAAATCCTAAAAAGAATGTAAAACCAATGCACCAAAATCTTTGCAGTAATGTGAAGAGCAAAGAAGCCAACAGACTGATTCACTGTTAAGACACAAAGACTTGCAAATGTCAGAATGAGACACCCCAGTAGAGACATATTTCTAACTAAGATCATCACTTTTTGCTTCTGAGACAGCTGACAGAAAAATGTGACAGCGCTGTAAGGAAGTTTTTCCAAAAGCAAAAGTTATTTCAACCTATACAGATGAAGATTGTTCATACTGTTTATTACTGTTTACATTAACCGATGCTGAAGGGCACTCAAGATGTTTGAAATTTAGCTAGAGATACACATTTATCCGGAACACTGTACAACTGTAATTGAAGCTGATTCTAATCTTTTATCCTCATTTGATAAAATATTAGAAACGCTTTACATTATAATGCAGCCAAATAAAACACAGCGACGTACCTTGGCCTAAAAAAATGACAGTTTAATCACAACCTCTCTTATATAATGTCAACAAATATAAACTGAACTGATTATACTAACATGTAACATAAGCTTCACAGATGGGATTTATTGTACGGCCGTTTCGCATTCCAAGAGATTATATTAAACTGGTTAGTAAACATGTTTGTGTATGCGTCTGAAGGACTTTCTCAACTACACTGTGCGGGGCACAGGAACAGGAGGAAAACTCCTCCTGCAAGCAATATTGTCACTCTGGCAGAGTAGTTCATCAGTCTGAGACTGTGCTGATGTACAAATTCCTTCTCTCACTGATGTTAGCATAGCACACACACACACACACACACACACACACACACACACACACACACACACACACACACACACACACACACACACACACTCACACACACACACACACACACACACACACACACACACACACACACACACACACACACACACACACACACACACACACACACACACACACACACACACAGGGGCTTGGCTGCATATACATCCACCGATACACAGTTCAGTTGGAGACACTTATGTCAAGAAATTCACCATTCAACTAACTACCCCCCTTTCATAAATATAGCCTGCATTACAGTGAATCTGAGTTAAATCAACCACTTCTAAAAATTCAGCACATGAAGAAGTGATCACAGCCATGGAGGGGAGCTGTGGTGGGCACTGGCATGAGTTGGAAGTGCCAGGGTTGGAGGGATTGATTGGATGTTACTTAGCTGCACAGCGGTGAATGAGCTAATCATTGTAAAGCATGTATGAAACAGCTCATCCCAATCGGCTCTGAACTAATACTATGCTTCATTAATTTATGCTTCCTGCAGTGAATGAAGTTACGGTTACACTTTACTTGAGTGACATGACACTGTCATGAACGTGACCTAAACATTATAAACAAGTTATAAACGTTTATGACATAACGCTTCTTTTAGTAAGTGTCATTCGTTTTTTGTCATGACAAGTTATAGCTATAGTTAGGGTTAGAGTTAGGGTTATGGTTAGGGTTAGGGTTCATGTGTCATGACTATGTCATGACAGTGTCATGTCACTCTTAAGTAGATACCTTCAAGTAAAGTGTCACCGAAGTTACACTACATGTAGCCTACGCTAAAAACACTTAATACTAAATAAATTAGAAATCTGTGAAGATAGCATACATTTACCCTTTGACCAAAACTTAACAATACCAAATATTTAACATGGAATACATAAAGGTCTTAGAGAAATAGCTTATTCGCTTTCTTGCCGAGAGATAGATGAGAAGATTGATAACACTCAGCAGTCAGTTAGCTTAGCTTAGCATACAAAAGTAACAAATACAAGCACCTCTAAAGCTCACTTGTGACAACACATAATATTATGATATGTTTGTTTAATCTGTACAAAAACTGAAGTGTAAAAGTGACAGGTTGTGGTTTAACGTGCGGTCATGTGCCAGACTACTGGAGTTGCTGCTAGATGGATTTTGTTACCTTCACACAAAGCCAGCCTGGCTGTTTCCCCCTGTTTTCAGTTTTCATGCTAATCTAACCAGCTGCTTGCTGGTGGTATCGATCTTTTAATCTACGGTAACTCTCGACAAGAAAGCCCAAAATGTCAAATGATTGCGTTAAGGTACTCAAACATAAATGTGTTTGCTGTAAATAAATTGATTATTTCTTGGATTTTGTTCCTTTTGTTTGGCAAGTTGCTGCTTTTTTATTGTGCAATTCTGTGTGTGTGAATGTCCAGTGTCGCAACCTTCAATTATTTACCTGTGTGTTCCTGTGTTCTCTCACACTTTGGGCTTTTCTAACAGGCAACAGGTCAGAGAGGCAGTACAGCAGTAAGAAACATTTGCAAGAAACAGACTCTGAGATTGAAAATACACCTACATCAGATTTTCAGTCAGCAGTACCAGTTACAAAATCAGTATTAGCTTTTACTAGCTATATTGCTGTGTGTGTGTGTGTGTGTGTGTGTGTGTGTGTGTGTGTGTGTGTGTGTGTGTGTGTGTGTGTACCCTGAGATACAACTTTTGGAGACGGACATAAACAGACATCACCTTTCAAGTCCATTAACACGAACAGAAGTCATAGACAATGATGTGACGAGCCATTGCTTCTGCGTTTTCAGTTCTGCCCAATTTCATCTGCCGTTTCATTACTTGGCATCCCCCTTTTGTTTTTCCACCTCAGTCTCCCTGCCTCTCTCTTTACTTTGCCTCTCTGTCTCTCTGCATTTGGAGGAGTGAGTAGGATGCGCCAGCAGCTCTAACTTATCAGTTTATTGTATTGAGAAAGTCCTGAAAAGACAACTTGGAATAGTATAGAATGGAGTGATTAGGAAAAATGCTTTGTGTGTGATTGCAAGAGTGCATGTGGATTATCGTGGAGAAATCCCATTTCTTCCATGTGTGTTAGACACAGTTGTATCCACACTGTTGATTATTTAAAGATATACATGTCTACAAATACAATACCATATCTGAATAAAATTATTCCCCTGTTATGATGACAACATATTCTTTTAAATGACAAATAAATTAAATGTCCATCCATCCATCCATCGTCGTCCGCTTATCCGTGGTCAGGTCGCGGGGGGAGCAGCTCCAGCAGGGGACCCCAAACTTCCCTTTCCCGAGCCACATTAACCAGCTCTGACTGGGGGATCCCGAGGCGTATATATTATATGCCTTCTCCAGATCCACAAAACACATGTAGACTGGATGGGCATACTCCCAGGCTCCCTCCAGGATCCTTGCTAGAGTAAAGAGCTGATCCATTGTTCCACGACCAGGACGGAATCCGCATTGTTCCTCTTCAACCTGAGGTTCGACTATCGGACGAACCCTCCTTTCCAGCACCTTGGAGTAGACTTTACCAGGGAGGCTGAGAAGTGTGATACCCCTGTAATTGGTACACACCCTCTGGTCCCCCTTTTTGAACAGGGGAACCACCACCCCGGTCTGCCACTCCTTTGGCACTGTCCCAGACTTCCACGCAATGTTGAAGAGACGAGTCAACCAAGACAGCCCCTCCACACCCAGAGCTTTCAATATTTCTGGACGGATCTCATCAATCCCTGGGGCTTTGCCACTGTGGAGTTGTTTGACTACCTCAGTGACCTCCACCAGGGAAATGGACGACAATCCCCCATCATCCTCCAGCTCTGCCTCTAACAAAGAGGGCGCATCAGCTGGATTTAGGAGTTCCTCAAAGTGCTCCTTCCACCGCCCTATTACCTCCTCAGTTGAGGTCAACAACGTCCCCTCCTTACTGTACACAGCTTGGATGGTTCCCCGCTTCCCCCTTCTGAGGTGGCGGACGGTTTTCCAGAAGTGCCTTGGTGCCGACCGAAAGTCCTTCTCCATGTCTTCTCCGAACTTCTCCCACACCCGCTGCTTTGCCTCTTTCACGGCAGAGGCTGCAGTCCTTCGGGCCCTTCGGTACCTTGCAACTGCCTCCGGAGTCCTCTGGGATAACATATCCCGGAAAGACTCCTTCTTCAGTCGGATGGCTTCCCTGACCACCGGTGTCCACCACGGTGTTCGAGGGTTACCGCCCCTTGAGGCACCTAAGACCCTAAGACCACAGCTCCCTGCCGCATAAATTAAATGTCCAATTTAACAATTGGAATAAGCAGCTTAACAGGAAGATTTGACAGCAATTATATACTAAGTACGATCTTAGGCCTACAGCAGGCTTTGATCAACTTCATTAAACCAAGATGATGTTGTGTTTACTACATATAAATTATAGAAAATGGTCTTTCTCATTGATTAACATTTGAGACATAATGGCATCTTTCGTTCTTTATCTGTCAGTCAGCAGAAAAAAACCCTGATTGGTAATCAGTAGCACTAACCTACAGATGAAGGAGGAATAGAGGAACAGAGGAATGAATAATTTCCTCATCTTGGCACTGATTTAATGGGACTGTACCTGTTTATAACAGCTGGGAGCTTTTGATTTCAATGCGAGGAAGACAGCACCGAGGGTGAAAATCAAGCATGCTACCTTTCGAGAAAGACTCCTTCTGTGCAGCCAACTTCTGTCAATCCAGTGAGGGGGATAAATCAAAGGCATTTCTAAATTTAGCTCTGACATAGCATTAGTGAGACGTTCTGTAGTAGAAAGCAATGGACTGGTGGTTACTAAGCAACTGGTGCTAGGCAACCTTGTTGGTAAGCATCGATTGTGCTTTAGGGGAAGTTGGGGGCTGATTGAAGGCAGGGTGTCTTTAAAAGCAAAAAAAAATCTGGCTGCTTTGAATAATCTGGATGTTTGCAGTTGCTTTTTAGGGAAAATTGGATGGATGTGAAAGCGTTGGATTGCATGTGGGATCATAATTGCTGTGTTCCTTGAAGATCTGTTAGGACATGGTGTCCCTGGCAGAAAATAACTTACATCTCTAAACAGACAGGAGAATAATAACTTGCCTGCCATGTTCCAACCAAATGATTGCCTTTAGTAATGGCCTTCGTCATCATCTGCTGCGGAACTGATAACGTCATCAATTACCAACCCATTTCTTAAGTGGAGATGGACTGTATCGCATACTGATGAGAGTGTGAAGCTTTGATGTGAAGCTGAAAGTGTGCATTATAATGCATCCGCTATGCGCATAAATGTGTTGGAATGAGCTGTGTGTGTCCCTGGAGAAGCCAATCAAACCATTGTTTTGTTTGAGTTGTGACAATGACTAATGAGAAAGACAATGAGTGGGCCGGTCTCTCTCTAAGATTAGAGTTTGAATCTTTCTTGTTACAGAACAGGCTTGTTGCTCAAAAATATTGATCAGGCTGTCGCAGACTCTAAGACTAACAAATGTGAAACCTTAAATCAAACTAGAAAGACAACCAGGCCTTTTTTATAGACGAGAAAATCTACAATCCAAGTTACAGGAACATGTCCGAGAGCCATGCAGTATGAACTGAAATGCTCCCACAGAAAGTAAGAAATGGTTCAAGAACATTATTGCTACATTTCATGAATAATACAGAGTATTAGCAAGCAGACACGACAGGCCAATTTTATTCCTATTAAAAATTCACATTTCTGTTAGAAAGTCCATATGTATGTTGAGATGTAATGCTATTTGAGACTGATGTAATGCTATTTGAGACTGACATTGTGGCCAGCAGAAGCTGTACAACAGGGACTGGGAGTGTCACTGGAATTCATTTTCAGACAACTGAAATTGTATCAGAGTTTAATACAAACATGAGTACGGTACATAGACACACACTGCATTATACTGTGCAAAGGGAAAAGCACTTAAAACATATGCCATGAGAGCAAACATGCGAAAAATACATTTCTAACCATTACCTTGATGTTGCCATTCACTAGATGCATCTGGATGTGTACAGTAGCTTTCTATCTTTACCATTACTGTTAAGGATGTTTGGCATGACTCTAAAATGGATGAGTGCTGCCAACACAAGAGGTCAACAGCACACCAGCTGGATGCCACCTGTTATTCTGTAAGTGGTTAAATGTGAATAGATGCCCCCAGTCCTGATGTTTGTTAAGTTTTGGATGTCAGCTTTGATCAATATTGTTCTTTATTCATTAGCTAGTAGGAGACAGACAGATAGAGAGAGACTGATGATGTATGGTAGCTGCAGGTCTCACGGGAAGGTAAAAAGGAAAAATAAAATGGAAATGGTCAGAATGTAAAACTATAAGAGAGTGAATGGCATTTGATTTATCAACCTAGGACTTGCTGCACACACGCACACACACACACACACACACACACACACACACACACACACACACACACACACACACACACACACACACACACCCACACACACACACACACACACACACACACACACACACACACACACACACACACACACACACACACACAGCAATACACACATACTCACAACAATACGAGTGCAGTATGAGTATATACTGTGTATGTGTGATGCCATGCCCAAGAATAGTCATTACAGCGAGATTAGCCTCTCATCCCCTGTGAAATAGGCTATTTCTAGCGTGGTGGCTGACACACACATTGCTGATTTAGGCGTTTAAGGCCCTGGCTGCACCACAACATAGAGGTCACAAGTCTGTCATTTTTTTTGAGGTGTGTGTGTAGGAGGGCCTGCATGTTATTAAGGGCCCTATGTTGGAATCCCATCTCTTTACCCTGACAGGACACACACAGGCACACACTGCAGCAAAGGGGTATATTGTTACTAGACAAAGAGTTGAATTTAATTGGCCATGCAAATTGTTTTGCCACGCTAACGTGGTGTGGCTCTATAGATGGCAAAGTCGGTCTGTTGGTCTGTCAGTTAGTCTACTTCGGCCAGAACTGAAATAATTTATAACTATTGGATGGATTGCAATGATAGCCTATGCCGTGAAAGTTGGTACCCATACATCAATACTAATGGCTTTGGTGATCCTAGTATCATACTGCTATTATTAGGTCCAATACTAACATGCTAAAATAAGCTAAACTAAGGTGAAAATGGCAAATATATCTGCTCAATATTAGCATGTTAGCATTGTCATTGTGAGCATGTTACGAGGCTGACATTAGCATTTAGCTCTAAGCACAACTTTGATTTTCATCCAATAAGCTGGTCATTGTACAAAAGCCTCAACAAAATCTTCTATATCTACATCCCTGATTTTTTCAAAACATAGAATAGTCGGTCCATTCAGCTTCTCTTTAGCTACAATCTGCAAGCTTTCCATAACTTGTCATTTGATTGCAGTGACTTGTTTATGATGACCATTCCGTGAATGCTTTGTAATAGTTAGGCAGGCGGAAAATAATAATCATTTAATGCTGTTTTGATGGTTATTAAAACATTTTTCCCTGCTTTTGTCAGCCTCTGCAAGGACAACTGACAAGGCACCAAGACAATGCTATCAATAAGCTCTTAGATACTTTTCTGACTCATGCTTCTCTATTATCCAATATGTGTATGTTGCATATATTACACAAAAACAACCATAAAAAAGAAATGCAAATGTGAAAAATGGAACAACAAATTAACATCTAGACTTTTAGCCTTAAGGTTTGTATATTAACATACAGTCTCTGTAAATGTTGCTGTTTTTTCAAGTGTTCCAAAGATGGCTAAATTCCATACTAATAAAACCTATTTTCATGAACATTATTAATATTTTTTATTTCCAGCTAAAATTACCTCACCTTTATCCATGCAGCATTAACATGAACACAACTTTGAATCACACAGATTCTTCCACATCAAAGCTATTCATTGCCATTGCTTTCGAATGATGACAATACATCTCCTTACCATCCCTCAGTGATGCATGTGGTTTATTTCTGCTGCTTCTCATTCAGAGTTGTGCGATTCTGATTCATAAAGCCACTGTTTGTGTTTGTGAATCAAAGGTTGTGAAGCCTAACAGAATGCTATTCATCCTCATTAGAGTGATGGGAAGATCACTCATTTTTCTGCCTGAGAAAGCCGCAGGATGCTGTTTTTGCATTCTCTTTGTTAAAATAGCCCCCACTGCACAGCTCTTAACACACAGCTCTGAAACACTCTCAAATCACTGAGCACCTGTTTAATCTAACAAACAAAATAAAAGTAGCTGCTTTTAACTCAAACTACTTTTTTTTAACAAACAGGCAACAAAGATAAGATAATCCTTGCTATGTTTACCCTTTTGCATAGAGTAGAATGTATGACAATAAAGAGATCCAAGGCACTTGGTGTTTGAATAAAGCAAAAGATAAAACTCCTTTATTCAAATACCTGGTTAAACCCGTATAAGTCATTGTCAAGCAAATAAGAATAAAACAAATACCTTAGATCATACACACACACACACACACACACACACACACACACACACACACACACACACACACACACACACACACACACTCACACACACATTGATATTTTTTTAAATATTCAAATAATATTTGAATATTTAATGCTCAATTGCAGCCTGTAAAATACAGTTTTTTACAATCACTTTGGTACTAAATTTCAGAACCTTGACGTCATTTTTCAAAACTCTAGACACAAAACTCACAACCAATGATCAAAATACACATTTTTCAAAACTCTAACACTTTTTTCAATTGCTTGGATACAATCCACATAAACCAAAGATCATTTGTTCATTTAACAAAGATCACCTGTTCAATATGACACAACGTAACATCAAAGTACTACTATTTCAAAAAGCAATTCCCACATTACATTTCAGATGATTGTTTTTTCATTTCATTCCAATGATCTAACTATCAATCGATACAACTACTCAAAATGATAAGTAACTGTTGCATTATTCTTAGTGCATAGTTGTATGGAAACAGATAAACAATGTTCCATGTTTAGATCATGAAAGTTTCAAGATAACGAGATTCATTGTCACCAATTAGTGTGGAGCATAAACCAATCAGACTACATTATCTATGGATGTAATATTTCATCATAATTTACTGTAATGTACTACTGTTTATCAGACACTGTTTCTATGGTCCCATGTACCACCTTTGAGACTATTTACAGTATTGACAGTACTGCACTGTATGCATGCAGGCCCTTGGAATTGCTTGTCCAATTCTGTCAACTCGTTACTGATGATTGATATATATATATATATATATATACTGTATATATACATATACATATATACCACATTGTTCGCCATGCCCGAAGGTTTTTTCCAAGATGTTTAGCTAATTGCAATGTAGATGAGAACCTGCGGCAAATCCACAAGACAGAGTTGATGAATATGTAGAAGTACAGTAATCACTTCTTTGTTTTGCTTTTTACAGTACAAGCAAGTTGAGGAACACTGCATTTGATGTTTTACAGTACTTTTCTTTTCTATTTTGTAGCTAATTATTTTGCTTTGATTCAAATAAACCTATGTTGTGATTGTACTGTATTATTTTTCATCAATACATTTCAGGTTTTGTTCAATGATTTCACTGTGTCTGTAGTATTCTCTCTACTACTGCAGTACTAGATGTAAATACATCCCTGTAAAAGTTACAGGGATGTAGTATCATAATGAAACATGTATCATCTATTTTGTACTACAATATTTAATGATTGTACGAACGATGACCCAGTGAAACTATGGGTAGCTTGTGTGTGGGTGATCTAAAGTAACGTTTCAGTGGTATTTCACAATCAAATTGTTTTTTGAACCAATGATTGTGCAAGTGCAAGATTTATTTAAAGATATGAATCCACAATACAATGTTTTGAACATTGGACAGCCTGTGTTACAAGTGATGATCGTTTTGACTTTTGTGTCTAGAGTTTTGAAAAATTACGTCAAGGTTCTGAAATTAGTAGCAAAGTGATTGTAAAAAACTGTAATATGTACTACACTTCTCAGGCTTTTGCATTGTCAATGCCATTACAAGCATGTGGTTGTTGTTGCACGTTCCGTCCACTAGAGGAACTTCCAACATTAGCCTGGCCTTGAGGGCACCTGTACGCGACTTTGTTTACATTCATTTTCCACCACGAACACACAGTGACAAACACAAATCAATAGAGAACTCTGTAATGAAACATTATCTAACAAGTGTAGTGAAGCAGCTCTGTTGTAAAGGCTAACGGTGCTCGGTTAGCACAATGACATCATGTTAGAAAGCACAGCCGAAAACCATTTGTCATAAACTAGGTAAATAACAAACAATGCTAACTGCATTAATAACCAAGCCAAACGGTGCTGTCACTACTATTTTACTGATTTATAAGCAACCTCCTTCTTGCAGATTGTCTCGTTACTGAGAATACAGCTATTAGATGGTAATATATGAAGTCAAAGCTAACTCTGTGAGGGCATACGTAAACTTCAGCTTTCTCCATGCAGCTCCCAGCTAAGCTAACATTACTATACCTCGTGACGCAGTTAGAAAACAAGAACGAGCTAACTAATGTTAGCACTTTGGCTCGGTGGAAGTCGATTTTAAAGTCGTGTTAAAACTATTTCCCATCCTACTTAAGATTTCCAGCCGCAGCCTGTCAGTCTCCCTTGTACTAACGTTACTCGGTACGTAAAGTTAGCTCCGTAATGTTGTACTAACGTTACTGGGTATGTAATGTTATCTTACACAATGCCTTGTGTTTCTCACTCCCGCTAAATTATTGTTCATAAGATGTGACATGAGTGACACATGCGGGTAGGCCAATGCGAGAAGAGGGAGATTAGCTAATGTTTGCCAACGTCACATTCGAATAGTAATTTCAGCATTCAAATAGTATTGATTTTTTTTGGACAGCACTGTGCATGTACATCACACTCTATAGCACCATGGACCTCTACCCTGGTGTAGTCCCCCACTGTGAAGCTATCAGGAGAGAAAACACACACACACACACACACACACACACACACACACACACACACACACACACACACACACACACACACACACACACACACACACACACACACACACTTTCTCATATTATCTGTCAATCCCTGGACAAATGAGGTTGGATGATGTATGTGTGGAGGGAGATCACCCTAGCTTTAGCCTGCTATCTTGTGAATGTCAATTGGCTTTGATATCCAGCATCAGACAAACACAGATGAGGTAGGATTGTTGGATTACCGTGGTGTATCATATCTGTCCCCATACACACACATGTACAGTGTCACTCAAACGAAGGAATTGATTTAAAGTGAAGGCATCTTCCTAATCAGTATAAAGGCAAATTTGAGTTTTGCCCATCAGATGCCCTTGGATATATTTCTATTCCATGCATGCATGGGTGGTCTTCTTCTATCAAAGGTTTGCAGTTGTAATCTGTATATGCATAGCATAGCTTTGTATCTAATTTGACTTTTTTTTTATTCTTTGACCAGATGTATCACAATGATGTATCCTTTTTCAACAGTAGATTGCTACCTGAAATGTATTACTCAATATTTAAAGAATGCAGATTATTGATAGCCTCCTAAGATATTAGCCTAGATATTAGATTCTATTTTGATGGCTAATATCTTCATTAATATTCTGTAATGAGTTTTACTTTCATGCCAGCAATCATTGTGTCAGAGAGGGTGTTAAATGGTGGCTTTCTCATTTTGGAATGGAGCTCTTCTCGTGCCCTTTAAATCATGTTTAATTATCTTTCTCCTCTTAGTCTTGCAACACACACATGCACACACGTAGGTTAGATGCATGTATGCACACACACAGGGGAAAAAAAGCTGAATGCCCATATATACAACCTCCAGTCATTGTGGACTTCTTGTCAACATGTAAGAATATAGCAGAATTAACTTTCCTCTTTAACATGCAAGTGAGTAAACAAGGCAGTGTATCATTAACCTTCATTCTCTTGAGAATTAAGTCAAAGGGCTCCAACACAAACATGATCTATTGGATAATGACAAGCAGCCTCTCAAAGCATCTTTATCATGCTTGACAATGATTAATGTCTCTTGTTTGCAATGTACTGTATTGTGTTGATGATACAGTGATAGTGTTCACATCTTTTTTCCCCTGACAGATTTTGGCTAGCCATTATGAGAAGCTGTGGCATGTAGGCTGGATGGGTTGTAACTATCTTTTCATGTTTTGTGCAGTGATCACAAATCTTTATTGCTTCCACGACCTGGTATTTCTACCTGAAATTAATCACTGTCAAGAGGAAAGAGGTTTAGAAAATATCCAAGGTCTCTAAGCTCTTTTTAAACCTTTTACTTCCTTGGTGGGATGTAAAATGATTTTAGGTCTCTATTCAAACTATGGAGAAAGAAAATACAGGAATTATATGCATAGGAATAGCAGGATTTATGTTAAAAATGGTGTAAATTGCATCATACTTCTGCCAGCAACAAAACATCTGGATGATTAAAGTTAAAAGTGGACATCATAAGTAGTCTGCATGGCAAGGATGAGTTTGCATCATAACCTTGCTCCAAGAAAAACAGAAAGGGAGAGACCACACCAATTTAAAAAAAAGGTTTAATCTTAGAAAAGGAAAAAATGTAATTAAACCCAAGAGACAAAAATGTGTTCTTAAAACATCAGTGGTGTGAGCCATGAATAGAGGAGAAAGATCAAATGATTGGCTGACTGGTTTGTCTCTCATCTGAACAATGGCCAATCACCTACCTCCATCTTACCATAGAGAGAGAGTGCATTTAAGTGTGCACCGGCAGCAAAAACAACTCCACAAAGTGCCTGTAGCTAGCTAAAAACATGAGATTTAAGCATGTCAAATTATTATTTTAGCACTCTTTGTTTACCAGAGAGGACAAGTTAGCTGTAAGTAAGCTAATGTTGCTCCAGTGAATGTTCAAATTTTGGCTGGCGAGTCAAGCAAATCTACCAGCCACTTGCATATTTTACCAGCATTTGGCTGGCAAACAGTGCTAATTTTAAACCCTACTGGTATGTACATGTGTTGAAGTGGAGTGCAACAACGGGTGGTGTCTGGATGATTGTGGTGGGCTGGTCTGGGTCTCAAAAGTCCAGGGCTGTTTTTTTACCCCAGTCCAGACCTTGAAATGAGTGACTGACTCTCACAGGTGAGTAGAACTCATTCAAACAACCCTCAGCATCTGCTCTCCTGTGACGCAATTTTCAAAATGCAAATGCAAACATAAAAATCAGCCCTCATTGTAACGATTTGATGAACAAGGTTTTAGACCATAGTTTGGACCCAAAAGCTGAGTATCATGTAACAGGCAGGAGTAAAAAAACCAAGCAGGCAAACATAAAAAGACAGACTTCACCAGGGTGGGAGCAGTCACAAAGGAAGGAGTCCAAAGTTCTATTAAGTAATATTAAACATTAAACATAAAAGATGATAAAGATACGGATGGAGTGTATAGCAATGATGTACTTTGTCAATTGGTTTGTCAACTGTTATGGTTCAGCACATAAAATACCTGATTACCCAGAGCCCAAATAAGATATTATATGTAACTTGACCTTAATACTATGATCCATACAGAAAGTGACATGTTATTAAAAATCTCAACACTGTCTCCTCCCCATTCCTGTTAAATCATATAAGATTAAGGCTATCTAAAGTTAATTTTTGTTTGTTTGTTAGATCATGTTTTCAAGTGTTTTAAAACGTGTTTTGGGGATCCTAAATGCACTGTTTTGTAGGCTACTATATACATGTCCTGTTGCATTCATTAAGAAGATTTCTGTCATTCAAACAACTCTGAGTTGTTGTTTAAAACTTCACAGCCAACTTATTAAAATCTCGAGTTTTATGCAGGCTCAAGTCCATAAATACGGTTAATGGATTCCGGTGCGGAGAACGGGAACTGAAGGCTCAGTTAGCAACGATTAACTCTGTTAGCGATTAGCTCCATTATAAAGATATGGAGTGGAAGAGACTGCCACGGATGGAGGTAACGACCGGCCTCTGATAAATGATGTTCAAGGAGCTTTGAGTTGATTGAACCAACTCAAATCAGCTGTTCTGGAACCGAAAACTCAGAGTTTCCCATCTCAGGGTAAATCAACTCAGAGTTCAGGGTTAGAAACGGGCCCCTGAACCTGGATATGTTGTTAACCACAGGCCATTACGGGAAATGTAAGTATACATACCTACAGTCCTCCAAATTAAACAACAAAATAAAAAATAAAAGTTCATGCCCTCTAGAATGAAACATTGAAGCGTTTTGTTGACTTAAAAGCTGTAACACTTGTTAGAACTCCAGCTGTGCTGTCTCATAGTTGCTCTTTCAAACAGCATGATAAGCTCTTTAGGCTATCTCTCTAAAAAGGCCTTTTCAGGACGATGATGTAACAACTTGAAATGGGGTTGAGGGGCTGAGGTTTATACATATCTATTTTAGAGATGGTTGTTTTTATCTGTCAACATGTTGACTTAAATGAAAAAAAAAGTATTTTTGCATGTCGGGATTAGGGAATTATTTTTTGAATTTGAGCTGGGTCAGCACATGGGCACTGAAAAATAAGGAAACTCGTTGGAAACGGGAAAGAAGGTAAGCAGAGAAAAGGAAACAAAAATAGGGAAGGAAAAAATGGGAGGGGAATCGGAAAATGGGAGCAGAGGAATTAAAGAAGGAAAGCTAGGGAAAAGAATATGAGGGAAGGAAAGAACAAAGGGAGGTAGGGGAGAAAGAGTAAATGTCAATATGATGGCAGATTTTATTTTTAGAGAGGCAGATCGATATTTGCTAGGCTGATTCTGCCTGATCTGCTGGTTGTTCCGTCCTGCTACAAACACTACATTTTTTCATTCCCTGCACAAAATTACTCTTTTGGTTTGCTCAGCAAATAATTTTAAAGCAAAATTGCGTTTCCATTGAAAGTAGGCATAGCCACTTAAAGTTAAAGTGTCTGCAGTCAGTTACATTTTAAATGACAAAACTATTGCAGTAAGTGCAAGATTCTATCAAGCTCCAAGCATACCTTTTGTTATTAGAATGCCCCATCAGCAGGTGTTGGTTTGCAGGGCAGACTGGCTTGCCAGACTTGATTTTCACATTCAGCTTCTTCTATTACTTCCTCTTGTTATACCTCGCTCTCACACACTCTCACTGGTTCTCTTGTTTCCCACTCACATACACAGAAACAGGCCACAGCACAGTGAGTCCAACAGTTTCAATGTTGATAGCAGACTCATCCTGCAGCCTGAACTCCTCACTGAAGTGCCAAAATACATTTCCACTGATTTTCGCTAAGCCATACTTGAAAACTTTTCTTTACAAAGAGTTGCTACTGTAGATGTACAAAATACTGTTCTTACATCCTAAAATAGTAGTATATCATAGTATTAACACATGGAATACAATAACCATTAATTTTGAAAGTAAAGGCAGTGTTAGAAACAAACTTCTTTAGGCTCTCTCACTGCCTCCGTGATGTTCTTAATGGCTTTGCAGCACACCTGTGTTAACAAGGAGCTTAAGGGCCCTATGGAGAGTTTGCCCTAAGAAGCATCTGCAATCACCCTTAATGTGCAGACCCAACTGCCTTGCATCTGGCACTCACCTACTAGCTTCTTGTAACTGGCCCTCCTCCTTTCATGTGCCTTTTCTATCCAGTCTTCTAGTCCAATAGAAGCACCTGACTTGCTGTTTCAGAGTCCACAACTGCATCTCTTGCACAAGTGTGGTCACTGCAGTATGGTTTGGGAAGTTAAGCTGATTTCTCAGGTGGACTGTCAGCTGTCTGCTTTTAAAGTGCTCATATTATGCTTTTTGGCTTTTCCCTTTACCTTTATTGTGTTATATATCTTTTTGTGCACGTTATAGGTTTACAAAGTGAAACAGCCCAAAGTCCACCCCAAAGGGATTTACCATCTTCCAGAGAAAACACTGTTCAAAAACTGCTCCAACAGCTCTGTTGTAGTCCAGCCTTTACTTCCGTGACGAACGTCACTTTGTATAATGCTTGCCTAGCTGCTAGCATGGCCCTCCCTCATACTCTGCAACTGACTAGCTAGCAGTACTTACTGTGCATGTGCGACTCCCAACAAAGATGGTACAGAAGTGAGATGCCTCACTCTGTAGCTAAAACAGAGAGCTCAACACACAGGGTGAAAAGAGGAGCTGCAGAAATGTGCAGTACAACAAATATATGGTGTTTTCTGAAAAGTAAACCACATAAACCTATTCTGGTACAACCTCTAAATACAATTATGAACCTGAAAATGAGCATAATATGAGCACTTTAAGGTTGTGCTGATTGCAAATGGCATCTGCTATCACCTTCAGCACCTGATCATGATGCCAGTGATAGTTGCTATCTTTGAGCAATAGGCAAGGATGTGCTCCAGGGATCTTAAAGCACAGTTGTAGCTTGGCTGCTTGTATTTCTTTTCATAGACAGGCCATGTACAAGTAATCAATGCCTAACTTTATATTACCATATAAAATGGAAAAGATCTTGCATTTTTGCATGCATCAAACCACTGTGAATACCCTCTGATTGTGGACAGCAGTGCTCAGCTTCAGATAATCACCAACTGGTATTATTGTAGACTCCTCTGTTCCTGTCTGATTTTTTTGTTCCTGATTCACGAGTAAACAAGCAGTGTATTATGCTGTGATGCTGCTGATGCCTCTGTTAGATTTGAGGTGAATAAAAGCAGCCAATGAAGGAGACATCACACAGACAGAGAACAAGAGAGGGAGAAAGAGTCTTAAAACTCCTATCTACTCTCTTTCTTAACCTATTTGTCTCCACCTCTCTGCTCATTTTATTCTATTCTTATTTTGTGAATATTGTATTACACATAATTTCCACATGTAAAGCAGACTGTGTTTATGTATGTGCATATGTATGTGCATGTTAACAGGCATTAGTTACACGTTGTCTTACTTGAATGACAGTCCATTGCACACCTGATCAACTTCTCTCGGTCCTTTCCCAGTAGACAAGGATTCAGATGACACCAGGGCCAAGCGAGTGTCTGGTAAGCTTCTGGCTTCCGGTCATCCTGTTAGTAACTGAGACTCTGATAGTAATGAGTTATTCCGTTAGTTGCGTAGATTTTGCTTCCTTACCAGTGTCAATTCCTTGTAATGCAATATGCTGTGGAAATTGAGCGCCAGCGTCAGTTCTGGCAGGCCATGTAGTCAAGACGCTGCTTACCGCTATTGGTCAACAACACGGTTGCATCAGCTGAGCTGCAGCAGCTGATCTGCATCAGCGCATCAGCTGGTCAACTCCCCTTGCTGCTAAATGGCTACACTCAAACAGGGTGCCCTACTTAAAGCTACATTGTGTAAGAATTTCTCCCATCTAGCGGTGAAATTGTATATGACAACCAACTGAATATTACTTTCTAACCCCTCCCATTTCGATCGCGTTATAACTCCTACGGTGGCCGTATTATTCCAAGAAGTACGATTTCGCCCGTGAGTGTTCCTTCCAGTGTAATAATAGTTTTACATGATTTTGGTACCATTTCATTGCTAACATCAGCTATCAGGTTCCCAAACATATGCAAGCTAGTTGTAAAGTATCAGTGCTATCGTTATTTTGTATATTGAACGAGATTAATAGTGTAATGCGATGTTTACAGCGTAGGAGAGAAGCAACGAAGGTTCGTGTTTTTAATATACACTCCTTTGCCGAGAAAATCCATCCACCTCACAAGTGTGGCATATCAAGATGCTGATTAGACAGCATGATTATTGCAAAAAAAAAAGTTGCAGGCCTCTCTAAAATGTGCAGTTTCATCACACAGGACAATGCCACAGATGTTGCAATTTTGAGGGAGCATGCAATTGGCATGCTGACTGCAGGAATGTCCACCAGAGCTGTTGGCCGTGAATTGAATGTTCATTTCTCTATCAACGCCGAGAATTTGGCAGTACATCCAACCGGCCTCACAACCGCAGAACACGTGTAACCACACCAGCCCAGGACCTCCAGCATCTTCACCTCGAAGATCGTCTGAGACCAGCTACCCGGACAGCTGCTGCAACAATCGGTTTGCATAACCAAAGAATTTCTGCACAAAGTGTAAGAAACCATCTCAGGAAAGCTCATCTGCATGCTCGTCGTCCTCGTCGGGGTCTCGACCTGACTGCAGTTCGTCGTTGTAACCGACTTGAGTGGGCAAATGCTCACATTCGATGACGTCTGGCACTTTGGAGAGGTGTTCTCTTCACGGATGAATCCCGGTTTACACTGTACAGGGCAGATGGCAGACAGCGTGTATGGCTTTGTGTGGGTGAGCGGTTTGCTGATGTCAACATTGCGGATCGGGTGGCCCATGGTGGCAGTGGGTTATGGTATGGGCAGGCGTATGTTATGGACAACGAACACATATGCATTTTATTGATGGCATTTTGAATGCAGAGATACCATGACGAGATCCTGAGGCCCATTGTTGTGCCATTCATGATAATGCATGGCCCCATGTTGCAAGGATCTGTACATCCATACAAGCTGAAAACATCCCAGTTCTTGCATGGCCAGCATACTCACCGGACATGTCACCCATTGAGCATGTTTGGGATGCTTTGGATCGGCGTATACGACAATACAGTAAACCTGCACATTTTGGAGTGGCCTGCCAATATCCAGCAACTTCATTTTTTTGTTTACTGACTGGTTTTCGGCAGATTCTACACTTACGAGAATACTTTGATTAGTTGGTGGAAGTAATTACTCATGAATGGGCACATATTTGTGAAAGAACAAAGGGCTTTTTGCTAAGAATCAGCTTTAAAGCTGCTTTAGTTTGCTCCTAACTGCTTGCTGCTTTTGCTGCAGGGGACTCTGAACAGAGCCATACCGCCAAATTTAATTCGTAATTTATTCAATAAAATTTCTTAAAGCATTTTTATTGTCTGCGTTGTTCTTGACTTAATGGACCTGACAGAACTGTGGTACAGAAGCTGCTAGCCTGACCATCATCACGCACACCTACACATATACATTGTTTATAAGAGCTTGTTATACCAGGCAGCTCTGGCAGTTCCCTACTTTGATGCATTATAAGCATCTTCTAGCTTCAGCTAACTTCATTTCAGGGCACTCAGAAGTAAAGAGATGCACTCATTCCCATTAACACACATACATATGCAAACATACACAGCCTTAGTCCAGACATCAAAGCGGTGAGAGGAGGCCGCTGAGCCTCCATAGATACTGTTCAGCAACAGGAGACAAGCGGCCAAATAAAACATTTAGAAATCTAGGTTACTGGCACGCATGAATATCTTATGCAGCTCTTTTTATGTGGGAGGGTGACACAGTGATTTGAAGCTGGGCGAGAGATGTTACACGCCTCTGCGTAAAATAATCTCATATCTTATTGCTCTCATTCAAACAATTGTTGTGTTCTCGTTGCTAACATCAACATACATATACTGTGCCTTGGGACATTAAAACAGATGTCCATCAGAGCCAGTTGCTCTAAATACATCCTTGTTTAAAACTCATCCATGATCTTAATGGAAAAAAGGACATTTAAATTGGTACTGCAGCTTAAATCAATTAGTCATTCAGTCAGGAAAAAGTTGCTGACAGACCAAGTGGCAGATTTAAAACGTTAATGTTGTTTACCTGGCAATCAATCACTTGTGAGTGGAACCAAGGGCAATCTGTTAGGGTTGATCTTTTCTGCTACCCTCTGAGACTTGTTCACCAACATCATTCACTGCTGAGGATAAAACAGTTTGATTCAGGCTTCAGTAGAAGATTACATTTCCTCTGACTGTGCCCCAGTGTTTGGTTGGAGCACACATGGGATGCTTTCAGCATCATGTGTGTTAAAACCTTTCCACCCAGACACTAGCATTGCATTTCATTTGTCAGAGAGCAATGCATGCAACCTCAGTCAGTGGTCACAGGCAGTCACAGGATTCAAATGATGAAGATTTGGGCCACACAAGGAAAAAATAAAGAGCACATCATGTATTTGTGCACTTTGGTGGAACCAAGATGTATTCAGTTCAAGCTTAAACATATTGTGTTATCAGAATAAACTGCAGTATGTAACTCTGCAAGGAATGAGGTCATTACTTACAGTGTGTCTCACAGTGTTTTGTTTTTTAAACAGATATAAATCTAATCTCCCCACAGGACATTTGGTGTTCTATGCATACCCCTCCAAGCATATTTTGAAACTCTATTTTCTGTTGTTATGGGCCAACAACAATGTAACAGAAATTTGTCAAAAGTGTCAGAAGTAAAACACAAAATCAAATCTGAATTGATCTGGTCACAAACCTACCATCACACCTTTGCACTTTTCAAATTCCTCTTATTTGATAATTCAAATGATGATGCCAACCTACCTTTTATACAAATCTCTAATATATTTTATACATGAGCAGCAGAGTGTAATGTACTGAGGGGTTTAATTGGGAGGCAACATGCCACACTATTTTGCGTAAGTTATAATATCATTTTGTAAAAGCAAAACATTGTTTAAGCCAAATATCAAAGCAATTTACATTCTGTTATTAAACCTGTCAGTTTGTGACCTTTTCTCCCTATCTTGCCATCCACCTATCACTCGTTGCCGTCCAAGCTTTTCTGACAGGTGCACTGAGGTCGCTTCTTCTCCTTTTTTTGTTTTATGGCAGCGAGTGTTAAAGTGCTTTACCACCACCTAGACTGAGGTCGCTGATCTGCTAGGTAGCTCTATGAAACCCTGTGATAGTTCTGATGTTCGCAAGTTCTTACCTCATTTAGGACCATGTTCTCTACAGCTATGAAGGAACATGTTTAAGTCATTGTTTGAATTATTAGGACTGAGAAAGGTGTAATATACATTGTTGAAGATGTGCTAATCTTTGACTCTGATGACATAGAAGAACGTAGGCCTATGTGCCCAATTTAATGCCTGCTTATAAATATACCATGGCGCATCTTGTACTATCATAATAATAATGATAATAATAATAATAATAATAATAATAATAATAATAAGAATAATAAGAATAATAATAATAATAATAACTTTTATTTATATTGCGCCTTTCAAGAAATCCAAGGACACTTTCCAGAATTAGAGGTTGTAGGCCGTGGTAAACAGGTGGTGTAGAAGAAGTTTTTTACAGGATATGTCCAGGGATGTAGCATTTCAGATATCTGCAGGGAGCGTGTTCCAGAGGGATGGGGCTGCACCACTAAAGGCTCTGTCTCTGTATTGTATGTAATCGAGAATTGTATGTAATCGAGAATAAGTGTTGGGCGTGAGCACATGGTTGATGGATATCATTAACCAGCGGTCTGGGTGAGATGAGATGTACTGAGACATGTTATGGATTGAAGGGACAAATATCTCTCTGTTGGATAGCGCGGCTGCTCCCACAGAGAGATGAGGTAGGTGGCAAAAATTGGCGAAGTACATCTCATGTGCGATGCTGGCCTGCAATTTGGGGTTCAGTATATTGTTCAAGTAGATTTAGAAGTGGACAGAACCACCAACCTTTTGACCGACCTGTCCCACCTGCTGAGTTACAGTCACAGGTGTACACAGAGTGTAACATTGGAGCAGTTACCCTTTCCTGTTTAGCAACACATCGGTAAATACATGGCCTTTCAGGGGCATAGCACAAAATTCTGGGCCCTGTAGAAAGGCATTTTCTATGGGCTGCTCCCCGCATCCACAGCAATTCACTCTAGCATATTCTTGGGCCCTCCTCACATGAGGACACCCCCCCCCCACCCCCCCCCCCCCCCCCCAATAATTCATTGGTGGTAGATGTTAAGCTTATTCAAATTAAGAGCCGATCCACGCAGATAGAGTGCTTTTTTGTGTATATAATAGGCCAGGGATCATTAACAGGGGGTCTGGGACCCCTAAGGGGTCCTCAGAGTCAAATGCAGGGCTGCCTCCAAATAATTGCATTACAAAAAAGAAATTACAAAATCTTAACATGAACTAAGGTAGCCATCCACAATGTGGAAAATATTAAATGTAATTTAATAGCTTAGTATTCTATGCAAAAAAAAGGTATGTATAAAGGCTTTAGGCTACACACACGTTATTGTAGGCCCAGTTTAATATGCAACTTGATTTTAGACAATATATGTGGTAGGGGGTCCCTGCTCCGTCTCTCTTTCAGTTAAGGGGTCCTTGGCTTAAAAACATTGAAGACCCCTGTAATAGGCTATATGCCTAGCCTTTATATTTGTATAGTTCTTTTCATACAAACGTGTAGTGTTTTTCACTAAATATATAGCCATTCTGTGTATGTATGCCATAGGCTATTAAATATATAGTCGTGTGTGTGTGTGTGTGTGTGTGTGTGTGTGTGTGTGTGTGTGTGTGTTAAATACAACAAATAAAAATGTACGACCCCGTACATTCTAATACACGCTGTGAATTGAATTCAAAGTAAATATATATAAGTTGTCATGAACACTTCTGCCTCTCTGACAGAGATCATAAAATGCAGCATATGACAAAACGATAGACAGCTGATACAGTGGTGCTGCTCGTCGGCTCGGTTAAATGGCTGTTGCCTCGACTCCTCTCTCCTCAGGGCTCTTCCTTGACTCCTCGGCTCGAATCTCTTGTGGGCGGGACTAAGATGCGAGGAGAGGAATCGGGGATGCACAAACTGGGAAATGGGAAAGGCCCCCAGTCTATTTTACAGTGAATGGACAATGAAGCCAACTAGCATCCACAAAAATTTACATACTGGTCCAACATAGAAATGTCAATCTATGTCCTCCTATAGTAAAAAAATAAAAAATAAAAAAATAAAAAGATTAAGCCTTATGGTAATGTAACATTACAGCCAGGACCTTGAAGGCACAACACAGCTAAGGTTGCGTGAGCACGTGCTTTTTTGTTTGTATGTGCAAGACAAGCATAGGAAACTGTGGTTGTATGTGCATGTGTATGTGTTTGTCAGTGTGGAGCTATGCAGCTCATGTCAGGCATTATGCAGATATATTGCAGCCTTTAGCATTCACGAATCCTAGATTATAGACCCCGAACCAATGTTACGAGTTATTACGCTTCCTGTACTACTCATCACTGTCTTGGCATATGAAGTCATTCAACATGTCCTTTGTCTTATGCTCTCCCTCTGCTGTGTTTTCAGTGTCCCTGCATGCATCAATGTCAGATGCCCTCCCCGCCGGCTTCTGATATATGAATCCTATCTTGGTCTGTCATTACTGCCTCCAGAAGGGAGCATTGATAGACCGATATGTTGAGTCTGTCAGCAGGAGAATTGCCTCATGTCCACAAATATCATGAATATTCTTCTGTCAACCTGTGGCCTGCAGCATCTCAGATTTAGATGATACAAGATGATATATTAAGATGTTACATTAAATTCTGGCTTATTTCATTTTGTAGCTAAATCTTTTTTTTTTGGCAGTAGCCCTCCTACAAGAGCAGTATTTCATAGGAAATATTTCTGTGGCTGTCATAGGCCTACATGCCACTGAGATCCATGCAACATACTGTAGGGATTTCTGTTTGCTCTTCAAACCCCCTAAAATAAGACAAACCTCTAGGGAATTTCTGCTCAAGAAACATGTAAGTGTTGTTTGTGGAACAGATGACATGTTCCTTTTTTTGCACTCTCCTTCTCTGTGTCACTAGCACCTCAAAGAACATTTCCTCAGACAGTTTCCCCTGCCAGTTGCAGATCCCAACCATCATCTACAAGAGTGGTGAGCATTAAGAGAAAAGGGCAACCTGAACTCTAAAAATACAGCGAGCTCTATCAGTCTCCGGCGCTTCTTTAATAACACTGACCCAGGGCGTGATGCAGTGTAATTATCACATGTGGAGGCTTCAGGGCAGAGCTGTAAACACCACACACAGCGGGGGTCATGTTTAGAAAGGGACATCTATCCCTCTATCTATTTCTCTATCTATCTATCTATCTATCTATCTATCTATCTATCTATCTATCTATCTATCTATCTATCTATCTATCTATCTATCTATCTATCTATCTATCCTAATGAATGCTTCGTGCTCATACTTTCACTAAGCATTGTTTTTCCTGTAACCACAGCACATTTTTCTGTCTGAAATTGCCTCTCCGAAGTCAATGTATTCTTTTCATAGAGTTTCATTTTTCTGACTTACCTGTCAAAGCAAAAATGAGTCTCTCTCTCTCTCTCTCTCTCTCTTTTTTTTATCTGTTTGCTTGTGTGTGTATCTATTTGTACACATCTGCCTATGTGTGTGTGACTTATTCCCACATGACCTGAAACCTTAGAATAGAAAAGTGGTCATTTGTGAGGGCAGCATCTGAGCGCACCCATCAGTCTTCTTATTTGTGTGTGTTTGTATGTCAGTGTGTGTGTGTGTGTGTTGTAGTGGTCAAGACACTAGTCAAGAAGGGGGATTACTGATAAACAAAGATTGAGTAACTGAGCTCTCCTATCTGGTGTGTGTGTGTGTGTGTGTGTGTGTGTGCGTGTGTGTGTGTGTGTGTGTGTGTGTGTGTGTGTGTGTGTGTGTGTGTGTGTGTGTGTGTGTGTGTGTGTGTGTGTGTGTGTGTGTGTGTGTGTATGTGCACTACCCAATGTATTTTCCAAGGACATATTAGAGCAGATTTATGCACACCATGCTGTGTGGACTTCACTTCAACCAACTGACTTCCAGGTGAACTCTATTAGCAGGCCTGTTGTTGTTTGGATGTCCTCGATCTGTCTGCGACTTTTGCTCTCCTACCCTGACAAACTTTAGATGTGTAAAATGTGTGTTTGTATGAACATCTAAATTACATGTAACCACACATAATGAATACTTGTTATTGCTAATTGATTTCACCTTGTGGTAACCACAATTGGTCACAGTAAAGGCGGCAGGGTGTAAACACTGGCATTTTCCTTCAACATGGAGCAGGATCGACAGCAAGGAATAGGTTGTTGCTTGGGGATCTGTCAGAGAGGCATTGGCACTAACAGAGAGGTTACTGTAAATACTGTAAAAACACATTTCGCCAAATGATTGTAGAGGATGTCGTCATTGATCACAACTTGATTACACATAGGATAGATATTATGGAAATGAGAGATTCAGTAAGTGTTGGATAATATAAGTGTATTACCTAATGTGAAAAATGTAATCTGTCTTTTACAGTACTGTAGCATATTACTTTCAGCACTGATAACGGCCATTTGAAACATATATCATTGTTTGTTACTGGCTCCACTGGTAGTTAAATTGACTAAACTGAAAATAAATCATTGTGTTGTGATTTGGTATTTAAACCATATGTTCTCATGACATTTTACAAAAAAACTGAAAAAAAAAATATTTTGACTCAATTGTGTGGTGAGAAATGTTTACAATCCAAATGAATGCACAATGGCACATTTTAAATGAAAGACTGGTTGAGTTACAAGTATGATGAGTTTTGTACTAAGAGTTGTGAAATACAAACGTAGACACACACAACTACACACACAAACATAGTTGTTATAATGGCAAACAAAGTGATAAAAAACTGTAAAATATTTATTGGGAAAAGCTTTCTTGCATTTGTGTTTTTATTTTAACAGACATCCAAGAGGCTACCTGAGGTTAGAACCAAACCACACCTGCCAAGTAGAACCCAGCACCACCAGCACTGATGAAATATTCAACAACTCACCAAACCCTGGCAAGGAATTGAAAAGACAGATAGCCGCAGGTTCGGTGTCATCATCGCCTTGCATTCACATGCATGCACGACATCACATGCACAGACACGCTTAGAACTCTATAAAAGATAAAAAGAAACCTTAGCATGCACACACAATCCTCCATCACCACTTCAATACACACAAACCTTGTCAGTCACACAAATCTCCCAGGACGATATCAGCTGTCATTCAGAGATAATGTCTCTGATGTTTCCATACCTTTCCCTGTCCCCATTCATTTACCACACTGACGCAGATACAATAGCCAAGAAGATAGAACCAATGATATCCTGGCTCCGCTTTTCAGCCTCTGTCCTCCTCTCGGAGACTTGATTATGTGTAACCCAATGCCCAGGCACAACACCACAAGCTTGGACCCATTCACAGCTGTTTCCGATAACCTAGAAGACCAAATTGCTATTCATCCACGGGCTTATGCCAGGATATTTTTTTTTTCTGAACCCACCCACCTACCATGGGTGGCATGGGCAAGATAGTGTATTTGATCTGTCAAAAGCCTCATGCCAGAGGGTTGCATTTGGAAATAAGACGCTCCTTTTCAGTTGCTGTCAGCAGCACGGCCCTTGATCAGGAATCAGGCCAGCTATTATCTGTAAGAGCAGAAATGTTATGTTGTGTCTCCGACAGCCAAGGAGAGGCAGACTCGTCGCCTTCTTCAAAGCAACGTCTTTGAAGAGGCATTTTTTCTTCCAAGTGGTCTGCATTAAAACATACTGCTTCAACTGTCATTGGCCCCTTTTCTCCCAGCAGCAAAGAGTGAAGAGGGACAAAGGCCTAATCAGAATGTTTAAATCACTTGATCAAGGTCAACATGTTGTGTATCTAAAGCTTTACCTCAGCTGACAAGTATTTGCAATAATCACCACATAAATGCTTTACAGCTCATACCGCATATAAAACTCCCTTACTCATGCTTATTCTCCCGTTAAAAGGATTAAACTGGCCCTAGTTTTATACCATGACAAGATTGTTTCCCTGTTTTATTTATTTTATCTTACACTGAGGCCAACACATTTATCATTTCTGATCTTTTTCTGCACGGAGTGTCTACAAAAATCTCTGTGAACTGATAGGATCAACAGTAAGTCTACATGAAGCTGATTTGCAGCAGTTCTGCACACCTCTGGAATACTGACACACTCGGAAGCTTTTAAAGTTAATGTCGATCTATAGATGGTTAAGATAAACAAAGCTGATTATTTAGTGCTGCTAATTGATTCCTTATCAGGTTTTTATCAAATTGCTCTGGCATTTGAACTTCTTTTTTGTCTCTTCCCATCTGTCGGCTCAGTCAACTTTTGTGCTACTGGACCAGGATACACTTTTCTGGGCATCATAGTTCATATTCAAATCACTTCATTTTCATGCAGGTTTTTCAGCCTCAAATGACCTCCCACATGCCCGTTCAGCTTTTTGGACAGATTAAACCCTTGGAAAATCATGAGAGAATGTTGGAGAAAGTGATTTCAGAGCTGAGTTACTGAATAGAATTGGCAGAATGACGGGAGTGATAACTATCCTGCTATTAATTATTACCTTCGCCAAGGACGTTGGAGTTGTCGGTTTGGTTTGTCCGTTTGTTTTTCAGTTTGTTTTTCCGTTTGTTTGTCTGTCCGTCTGTCCGTCTGTCAGCAGGATACACAGTCAGCAGTGGGCCAATAGACCGGGTAAACCCAGCCCAATCTGCCGCCGATTTGATTTTACCCTGCAGTTCAGGCTGGAAACCTGTACGTTTATCTATCCTGCTTCTGTTACAAATTTGTGGGAACCAATCACAAACTGGCTTATTCACCTGGCGCGCTATTGGCGGGTTTAACACGATGACGATAGAGAAGCGACTAAGCAGCTTTTTGTTTACATTCAACAAGCCGGCCATCGAAGCGCAGCAACCTGTTGATGCCGCTGTCGCTGCTAGGAAGGACTAGCCAATTGCATACAGAGTCTTTTGAACTATGTCTGTTGATCACGCCTCTTGTGCAGTAGAAAATACAGAGCAGACTCCCCAGACTAATGTTCAATCTTAAAAGATTGAGCTTGGTCTGGTGATAGCCAGACTAGTGGGCCAAGGAAGAACCCATTAAATCTTGGAGTGGATCTGAATCACACGGGCAGATACATACAATTATTTTTCACTACAGAAAAACATTGTAGTAAAACAGACTGCAGTCTGCCCCAGTAATCTGTATGTAACAACATGTTAAAATCCCCAAATATACCTCATACTGTATGTAGTATTGCAGTGTAAATATGCTAGATGTTGAGCTACCCATTGCCCAGGTGAGGTTGTTTATTTTCAACTCAGTGGCATAAAAGAAATTAAAGAAAGGGCAGCTTCAATGAGCAATTCAAACCGCCTGTGGAGAGGAAATGACATGTTTAATATCCTGCTCATGTTAGTATAGCAGATGTACAGCTCCTCCTCATGTGCCGGCTGCCACAGAGAAGGAAGCTCAAATCCAATTAGAGAAGACATTTCATTTACAGAAACACCAATATAAACAAGCCATTGGAAAAACTTGCTTCCTACATGACAACGAAAAGTGTCAGAAACTATACTGTCACATGATGTCTGATGCCGGGGAAACTGCAACCTTCATTCAGGGTGATGAAGTGACTTAATATCAGCACTGTCTGGGCTGCTCTGTTCAGTGGTGCCAGGAACAATTACCGTCATCAATAAATGATAAATGCCACAACAGAAGAGAGGCTATTTCTCCACTGAGGAGCTGGATCTCAGTGCTGACAGATATAGGGTTTTCACTCTCCTCCTCTCAGTGATAAGTGGGGAGGCAGAGGTTGAGACATTAGATGGGAATGGAAAACTAATTAATTTGGGATAATAATGAGAAAGAAGTGTGCAAAGTGATGGCAACAGTCAGCAACGGTATTAGAATAATGATCAATCCAAGTGGCACCAAATTGTGGCAATGCTTTTTAGCTAGCCTTACCTGTTATGTAAACACAATATACTAATATACTACTCTGTATTGTTGTAGTGTATTTATTTGAAACAGGGCTAAAGTGATACAACCATGAGTCACCTCAGATGTAATAACTGCACCAATAGAGCTACTGTGCCTTTGAGCCATGCTTTAATCACCATTAGTAAGACTTACGGTAAAACAACACAATGTACACAGTCACGCTATATGAAGAACAATTGCACCTTTCTTGTATTGCAGATTATTTCAGTCTTTGGAGACCAATACCAATACCTATCCTGATGGACTGTATCGTGTACATATTGCACCTGCTCAGAACAGGGATTTTTCCACGTCACTGGATTTATTTCTACTTCTCCTGAGGCAGTCACTACTATACAATAACTATTTCAGTTCCTGCTTGGTCATAAGGGAGGTGCAGTCTGGCGTTATAATGGCTGTGCAATTAGTGTGCTCACTCAACGCAGCAGTAGAACCAGTGAGGTACAAGTACGCTGTCACTGAATATAGATGTGTGAGGAACCATAGCAAGTACAAAAGAACATCGTTATGATCAACACTGCTTGAAAAAAAAGAGCACAATCTGTATACTGTATATATCTTTCCACACATCAGTGCTTAAATGATGTTGGATTGGTTTAACAGTAATTGCTTGAACTCAGAGTTAGAAAGAAGGAAAGAGCATAACAGCTACAGTTGTGCATATTGATGCAAATTCATCAGGTTGAGTGCCTTTGAACACAACACCTCTAGATGGGAATACAATATATTACCAAGCGTGCATTTTTGTGTTCTCAACACCACTGCCATCACCCAAATCATACTGCATGGGGGATGCATGCCAACAGGTTTTATCTATACACATGTAACTGAGGTGTTGGACAAAAAGGCTGTAATTTGTGTCATAGAGAGATGTGAGTGTACAATTTTTGCCACCTACCTCATCTCTCTGTGGGAGCAGCCGCGCTATCCAACAGAGAGATATTTGTCACTTCAATCCATAACATGTCTCAGTACATCTCATCTCACCCAGACCGCTGGTTAATGATATCCGTCAACCTTATTCTCGATTACATACAATACAGAGACAGAGCCTTTAGTGTGTGTGTGTGTGTGTGTGTGTGTGTGTGTGTGTGTGTGTGTGTGTGTGTGTGTGTGTGTGTTACTTCTTTGTCCTCGCTAACTTCTTAGACTGTACGTGTAGTTCAGTCTGCTGCTGTTTTATCACCTCAGTGGGTTGGCCACATTTCAGATACACTGACATTGGAAAATTAGACCTGACACACTTTAATATTTGATAAAGCTTGCTTACTACTTTGCTGGTTGACTGGGCTCTGATATAGTAGCTGAAACCATTGCAACTTGATGAAAAACCTACTGTTGTTCTTTATTGACCAAGACCATTTTTCCTCTCTTTCATTAATTTTAAATGAGGCTTTATTCACTTTAGAGCCTGCTTTGGGAACCATGTTTTATATTGTTTCCAAGGTTTTCCTATTCATACACATGGGTTTCAGCACACATTAGTCTTTTTTTTAAAGCCAACTGGTGACACATGCAGTACTGTATTTCCCAAACTACTATTAAAACTAGTTTACAGTGTACCTGTTTCAGATATTGGTCAGCCATTTTGTGTCTGAAAACATTCCCCAAGCCTGCTGATCGATAGAATTGAATTTCACTGGTATTGACTGGGATGTAAATGACCCTCAGGCAAAAGTGCCTGCCATGCAGCTTTCCACTGCTGTTTCATTCTCCAAACCATTTGCACAGCACACATGTCAACTGAATGTCTCCCTTGTCACGCATATGCTAGTACAGCACTACTGTATACATTAACCGTTCCACAGACATATTTTATGGCAAGCTCTTAAGTTTCCACACCACTGCCCCAAAGGAGCAAAAGACTATGCCACAGCCACTGACAATTGAATGTGATTTGTGGTAATGAGAAAGCATACCGTCAGTGGAGGGAAAATTATCACAAACATGCAAACAGTAACATGATGTACAGTAACATTAATTATCGCACTTGGCTGGAAAGAAAAACATAAGTATGACAGCTTTGGACTCGGTATGCAATTGCATGTGTTGTCCAAGCAATTAATGCAAGCTTTCGTCAACATGGAGTTTCCTTCAGCTGACATTGAGGATATGCTAATACTGAGTGTTACTCATAAGGCTGAATTTCTTCCTCATGTAACAGTGAACGTTCGTGAAATTTAGAGCAATTGCTGCACTCCTCATTTGGGCAGAATGTGGTGCTGTGAAAAAAGACAAGGGTGACACACACACTGAGCTCCTGAGTTCCTTATTATATTTTATATAAAGTAAGGAAAGAGATGAACCAAAGAGTGCCACCTTTCCCAATAGAGATTGTTGAGAATCTTGTGTCAAGTATTGTACTTAATACTATGTTGAGGTACTTGTTCTTTAATAGTTTCCATTGTTATACTTCTACTCCACTACATTTCAACAGGAATTATTGCACTTTATACTACATTTATCTGACAGGTGCAGTAGCTACTTCTGAGATTTTACGTAAAAAAAACAAAAACACAATAAGCTTGTGAAATACAATACATTGTTAAAATTAAAATCAGTGGTTCGGCAGTGTCTAGTTAGTGCCTTTTGTCACGTTTCAGATGTCTACAAGTTGTTAGCAGTTCCGCCAAATCATTTAATCTCTAAACCTCTCCAATGCTTTTTACATAATTAAGCATTGCATTAGTTCATGCAGGACACGGAAGTCATATGCCCACTAATTGAATTATCATTCCCACCAGTCACAACCAATCACAACCATTTTTCATATCAAGCGGTCCATTTAAATGTCTCCCTATTTCTCACTGATTCTTGCTACTCCAATGCTGCCTCACACTGCTGCTGCTAACAAAGCTTGCCTCCACCACCCCAGCCTCCACCTTCCTGGTTTAGAGTGTCATCATAACTTAAGTCTGAAATTGTTTTAATGTCTTGGATTGGGCCCACTCTTGTGTACAGGGGGGTCTTAGCAGCGTGCTCCCTGTTTCAGCTTAGCATGCTGCTTTGTTGATCCAGGGAGCATCATTAGAACAGAGCCTCCATCACCAAGTATAACTATATTTCCATTTGTTGCAATAAATAGTTTAATCTATGACAAAATTATTCCTGACTGAAATGTAATATTCCCCAATAATCATCTCAGGACCCGGAAGATTCAGGAAGATTCATCTTGCGACCCTTAGGAGGGTGCCAAATCCCTAGGTTGGGAACCACAGGACTAAAATACCTAACTGTACTGTAGGCCTATATAAAATTGTTAAAACTAGCTCCACCTCATTACATTATTATAGTAATATATTTGCTACAGGGACCAATGTACTTTTACTTGTAATACTTGAAGTATCCTAAATTTTGTTCATAATATGTCTGTATTTTTATTTGAGTAGGATTTTGAATGCAGGACTTTTACTTGTAATGGAGTATTTTTACATGTGTGTGTGGTGACATAACCCACCATTGTGCTTGGCTAATAATCAAAGTCAAATATAGAGTTTTGATTTCATTCATAAAATATTTGAGGCCTACAGATGTCGAGGAAATCCCCATGTCTTTTGCTCTCTCTCTCTCTCTCTCTCTCTCTCTCTCTCTCTCTCTCTCTCTCAAGTCAAGGCTATGTCTGAGAAAACCCATTAAACGTGAACATGTGAGTCCTGAAATGCTGTGGTTCACAGATGATGATACACATACATAATCCACACAGACATGTCACTCATGTGCAGGGAAAAATTAATGGTTTTACACTTCTCAGTCAGTTCTCCTTTCTTTCCACCCACCCATTTTTTCCAGTTACTATACTGGTGCTTTTTTAAATTCTGGGATTGGAGGCTCTCTCCTTATTGTCTCTCACTGTGTTTGTGTTAATCATGCATGTGCATATATGTAGTGCTGCAGGCTTAATTTCTCTCATGACCATGGTTCTGCATTCTGAGTGTTAAATAAATCAATGGCATATTCAAAAGGAGATGCCTGCAGTTGATGCAATGTGGATCATGATTTAATTTCCCCATGGTCTAAATCAGAGTCCTTGGAGACTGCTTTGATTGACAACCACACTCTGAGTTGTTTATTCTCCAATGACAGATTTAATGTACAGACTTTATATCGCTCTAAATAAACTACACCATCCACTCTGTTCTGCTCTGAATGCTGGGATATGTTACAAAATCCTATGAATATTCACAAGCATGGTATAGCCATTAAAGGCCAGTCAGGGCTTTGTTTTGCAGCCAGTGCTCTTGGCAGTGAATGATGCACTCTATCTTTATCCCTAGCGTTAGGTGATTATCAGAGGCAAAATGCAGTATGGGTACAGCGAGTATACAGCAGAAGGAATCTTTGTCAGCTGTTGACAGAAAATCAATTGCATTTTCCCAATTGTCAATAGTTGGAATGATTATAAAAACTACAAGAATGTGAGGCAAATGTTTTATTACAGTATATCTGTGGTTTCATATGTTGCAGAAAGACTCATGGGAGGATTCACATTATACGGCGTGTAGGACACATACCGTATACGCTTTCAAGAGTAAGGGTGGGTGTGCATGGGGATAGACGATAAAGGGTTCAGCATTCACAGTGAGACAATAGTCTAATGCTGCACTGTAACCACTGCATCACAAAAAGCAATGCAGCTTCAATATGTGACAGTGTGTTGCAGTTTCACATACAGGGGCTAGTGCGTTAAAAACACACACATGTGAAATGCATTCTTATTCATTTGTCATTCAGTGTGGGTGTCCTGTGCAGGCTTCATCCTAACACAATACATAGGAGGGTAAAGGGGAGACATTCAATTTCACCTCTCTTATACCTACACACAGTGAAATGATGACACACATTACAAAAGAGGTCTGTCAAGTCACCCTATTTTATTAGATTTCCATTCGCACTTGCATGTGCAGGCTGGCAGACATGGCCACATTTACACAAAAGCACATAGCAGTGAATAATTCAGGACTGAGAAGCAAATAATTGGTGCTGCTCTGAAGAATATATAAATGGGTTTCATGAATGATAACAACAACCAATAGATGACCAATATTTTGCTTTGTCTTCTGTAACTTTGGCACAATCAGCATGCCAAGCCCTACAATCAGCCAGGGTATCTAGTGCTGCAGGTGTGCTCAGACTGTCCTCCTAAGAAAAATGGCAGAATCAGTCTGTTTACCTTTAAGAAACTAAGCCCACTTATGGCTGTAGTAGTTATGATTTTTCTCAAATGAGGAAGGCATGTGACGGTATTACTGTATGTAACAACAAAGTTGAAAGAGGTTGGGGTGGTTGGTTGGTCATCTAACAGAAGATCGTTGTTTGTTTCCTGTTTCCTACACGACATTGCATTTCATTTTTGATCTCCAACAATCAACAATGTTACAAAAGAAAAAATGTAATTAAATTAAAACCACAAAATAAAACACAAACAATCAGAATTTACCAAAAAACAATAAAAAACAAAACAAAAAAAAGGATTAGTTCAAGAAGGAGCAGGTGGAGGCAAATAGCTTATTTGGTCCTGCCCCTACTTCACAATATCATATTATTACAAAGCAAATAGATATGCAAATACAGCACACAATCTTTCATGTTTCCTCGGAGGATTTGACACCTCAAAAAGGGCACCAAAATCATCAACATTAAGTCATCTTTATTTCCTAGGCAGAACATTTGGTCATTGTTTAGATGAACATTCACTGCTGTCTCCTAATGTCAACAATGTGCGTTGATACTGTTTGGCAAATTCCTTAATCTGTAATATCATAGTTAAAATAGGGATTAGGAGAAGTTCATTTACATTACAGTTAATGGGAATGTTATTACAATACCAGCTAAACATATTTCCAAGAAACAATAAATCAAATGCAGACTGTAGTTTTGAAGAAAGGGTCTGTTTTTGTCACTGCCTGTGAACATAATTGTACAGCCAAATCAAAACTAAAAAGTGTTCAATAGCAAACCTCTTGGGGAACTTTTGATAACAAGCAAAGCCCACAGGTGGATGAGGCGGTGAGTTGCAGCAGAAAGAAAACAAGTGATAGGGATTTAAATAGACCTAGTTGATGGCAAGACAAAAGCTCACCGGACACATGACCTGATCCAGAGGGATTCAGCTTCAGGATACTTTGTGAGGCTTATGTAATTATAACACAGGAATGATTTAGGACTTATTGAATTGTTTCATGAATCATCAGCAAGGAAAATTAATGTTGCATGTAGTGTTGCTTGAAATATGACCAATGTGTTTTGACTGTAGCTAGGGTTATATCTTAAAAACAAGTAATTTTCCTGAGATTCCCAGGATAGTGAATTAAGTGAAGGTAATCTCTAGTTTCTAGGCTCAGTCTAGGCTAATGGCAAGACAGGAACGAAACTCACACAGACAAACGCAGAGAGACAAACTGGGGATATGGAAGACACAAGATGAGTGGGAAACCCAGGGAAACCCATTTGGATAGTCAGAGTTGAATGCTGTGTGTGTTTCTCTGTGTGTACAGTAACTCTGCCCGGAGACCTGAGGAGCTTTTCCATCCATCTTTGTCATTCATCCAATGTTAGATTGAACCTCTGTGACACTGTATTCTACAGGAAGAAGGGGATGTAATGACCACGTCCAGCAGCCATCATCTATTAATGGAGTAATGGAGATTCTCACATTTTGCTAACCATGGCAGAACTAGCACATCATTCACATCAATTGCTGTAATTTTTCCCTCTGGTATTTTTTCTGTCATTACCAAAGCCCTTCTCGACTATTTCAATGTATTTCTGGAGTGAGAATTAGTTTCCCCCTGCACTCAGATCTGTATTCCTGACTGGTCTTTTCACTTTATTATTCACCAAACATTTTGAATATACCATGAGGCTTGTGCTGCACCGACGGCTCTAATTGCAGAGATATAATGTTCCTCATAAGATTTATGAGCTATTAATCTGTTAATGTGGAATGATTCATGAGTCTCATAGTTGGGAGACATGATTAGAGTTATTCATTCAGTCATGGCTGCCGGAGACATAAGGCTTTAAGCTACAGATATTTCATTCAAACTGCTGTGATGTTGAATCCCCTCCACAATACCCTATTGTACTTCTTAGAGTGTCAAGTTATGATAACATGACATCTGCAAAATAATACTATATTTAATAAAACCATTGCAGTTTGACAAAATCAGATCATTAGTACATTTATTGCTTTAACATCACAGTCCAACCCCCAAACGCATATAAGCGTGACACCACTATCAGCAGGACAACATCATTTGTCAGTGTGGACAAGAGTCATAATTCCTATGGCTTCCTATGCTAGAGGGATTTGTCACTTGAATTTGAACATGTAGTTTTTAGGCATCCTGCTGTTTTTCTTGAGAAGACAGTCTCCTTTTGATACAGGCCTGCTGCCACACCACTTGCTTGAAAGCTATGCTGTCACGTGCAGCTGCTGCTGTTAATGTTGTATTTCAAAAGCCCCACCTCCACCCCAGCATCCACCTGTATTCTCATAGTTTCCCTGGGGGATAAGTTATTATCACTCCCCACTCCCCCTGCTGTGCTGTATTTTGTGTTTCCAGCCTAGAAACCAAACATCAATGCTGTACATATTCTACAATCACATAATAATCTATTCCACATGAGTTGGCTGACTGAACTTGACATTATGTACTCTCTGCAACATACAGTATATCCAACAAACACAATAACATACAGTAGCCTATTTAAGCTGAGTGTCCACTGTTCTGCTCTCCTGCTACTGCTCTGCTTATTTACAAATGTAGCACTATTTAGCATATTTAATAAGCCTCACCTCCACCTCAGCATCCACCTGTAGCTTCTCATTCTAGTGCTCCTTGGGGGAAGTTTATTAGCATTACTCCCTATTCCTCTTCGTTCTGAGCTTGCATGGAGACTAGATGCCACCAAACATGAACTCTACTCTGTTTTCACATACTGTAGTAAACCTATTCAATATCAGTTGGCTGAATGAACTGATCATTATACATTGATGACATCAATGATGAATTTGCAAGTTAGATATGCCTTTCATTTGCCGCTGTTGCCTTGAATTATTATATATATAAGTATATAAGTCGGAACCAGCAGCCCAAAACATACAGCATCTGCAACCTTAAAGAAGGCTGTTCACTCTGATTGGGAGAGGTCATTATTTAAAATCAACTGCATGATGACTACCAGCAACCTACTGGTAGTGTGCAATGCATTATAAGAACTTTAACTTGGACTATTATTACTTTAAATATACTGCTGCACAATATCTCATACAATACATTCACAAAGGATGTCTCATTCCACTGCACATGTCATCTCATATAGGCTAATAGCAATATAATAGAGTGCAGGAACAGTAGATGATTGTAAAAAAAAAGTTGTTTGGTTGAAATCCCAATTTAGGGTTGATACAGCTGAGGAAATCCTGTTCAATATGACCTGAGCTGACCAATGCAGGAGCTGCTGCTTTCTTTACTTCTGTTGACTTCACACTCTACTAAACCCCTTTATCTTACAATGTAACCTGACACACAGGGGCTTACACACACAAACAAAACACACACACACACACACACACACACACACACACATACACACACACACACACACACACACACACACACACACACACACACACACACGCTCTACTACTTTATTTTTCACTAAAGCACTAGCACGTGACTGAATGGATTTCGGATAGTTTTTTGCTCTTATTATATACTTATCTTATCATAAACAACCATGTGAATGTGTTTTCTGTCTGGTCCAGACCTGTTGGCAGGGGCGCCATATAGGAGGGAAAAGTTAGGACAATTCCAAGGGCCCATAACTGACAGGGGCAGGTAAACACTAATATCAAATTATTAAGCCATAAACATTCAGTATTTGAAATATAATAATTAAATGAATGATTGCTTTGTTTTTACTTGTTTTTGGCAGTAAAAGTTAAATATCCCCATTGACCAAAAAGTAAACATCCATATTGACCGACCACCCCCTGTATCTGCATGAAATGGTTTGGTCCTGCCTTAGCGCACTAGTGGTGTTTAGTTGCAGTCAGTAGATGCGCCAGAACTTCAGTGACCACAATGTTTCCAAGTAACGTTAAATCAAAATCTGGTTTTCAAAAAAGGAAAGAGAGAAAAGAGAAAGAGGAAAGACAAAGGAAAGGGTGTCAAACTGTAACCCAGTTTTTCACCAGCCTGTAGTCTGTGAGTGGTATTAACCTGTTGGTTTAATGTCCATAGTGAAATAAGCTAGCTAGCTACAGACTAGTGTTAGCCTACATTTAATCACCATTAATCAGTGCAGGGAAACGTTTAGCAAGATATTCATATTAAATCATTGTCCCTGCCCCTTTTAGCAGACTTAACAACAGAGTAGTCAGCAGCACCCCAGTCTCCCCTTAACTGTGCCTCTCCCTGTCCCAGTCAAGGAGAGCAACATTGGGTTCAATGACATGCCAGTTAACATCATTGCATGGAGTCTGTGGGTCTCTTGCTCTTTTTACCATTACAAAAAAGAAAATGAAATATGTATTAATGACAGAAATTCAAACACATTACTAACAATTATTTTCTCACATAATGATAATTATGAAATAAAATAAAAACAACAACCTGTACAATTGTCTGTACTGATGCTGGACAGTTGAAAACAGTGAGTAGCTTACCTGAGCCTGCATGTAAGATACAGACAATATTAAAATAATCCAGTTTGATACGTTCATTTAGATTGAATTATGAAATGACATCTATAGATACAGACTTTATTACTCCCATCATGAAGGGCAGTTAATAGATATTTATATATTTAAGTTTGTTCATTTTTCTTTTTTTAAATCTTTCATTAATAATTATAATAATAATTAATAATAATAATAATAATAATTTTGTTAAGGGAATTTTCCATTTTGTCAAATCTTACAATAAAAATACATTGAGACTGTAAAAAATGGCCTTCAGCACATTTTTTATGATTGCTTTTAATCTTGCATCAAATAGTGAACTGCATACTAGACTTGCATGCATGTACAAATCACCAGCAGTAAATATTGTGCTAGTACTAGTATTGAACTACAAGAAGCAAGACAGTTGCAAGCCTTTAATTATAGTTATGTAAAGCTTTTGATGGGACAGTTAGGTCCTAGAGATGTGGTGACAACAGCTGCGCAGACGGGGCCCAATTTGATTTTTTGTCATGGGGCCCAAAATTCCTTGCCGCGCCCCTGCCTGTTGGAAAGCAGACTTGTTAACCGTGCTTCAGTCAAGCATTTCACTCATTGTTGATGATAGGTGGCACAGAGCAGGGTCCCCATTTACTGTATCACATAGCATTAGAGAGTATTGTTTTTTCTACATTTAGCGCCAGGTTCAACATGTGTTGGTAGTCATTTACAGCTTCTGCTAGTGTTTTTATTTCATTGAAGTGAATGCATTTGGTTTTCACCAGGCAATTACCCATCAATTCAGATGGTATAACACATTCAATCAATAGGGATCACAACGAGTGAAATGTCAAATACACAGTGTACGTGTTGCATGGCCAGAAACCTTTGAGTAAAAAAAGTGAAAAACAGATCCACTTGCATAATGCTGTATTTTCATTTCTGTAAAGGTTTAGAAAAGGAAAAAAAGCCAGGAAATAAAAAATAACCAATTCAATAGCATCTGACAAAATTCAGCTGTATCCACTTGCTGAGATGAAGACTGCTCATTTAGTTTACGAAAAGAACACACAACACAATCGATACACCAGCTCCTAATTTATTTCCTCCTGCTGAAATCAAGAGATTTGAATGAATCTAACATTTCTGCTGTTTTGGGCGATATTTTAGGAGGAGAGGAGAGGAGAGAGAGAGAGAGAGGGGGGGGCGGGGGGGGGGGGGGGTGGAGTTAACAGGGTATTCAGATTTAGAACAGATTGCCAGGAAGACTGCATCATATCCTGTGGGTGAATCTGCCTGCTTCACTTAATTTTGGTCCAAAGCTTACAATTAGCATGATAGTTCAAAACGAGCTTTTACACTGTTAAAAAACGTCCACATTGCAATTTAAAGCTGCTCTCACTATCATCACTACTACAGTAAAAGGCTACTGCAAATTATCTTCCAACATGTGCTCTTGCCTCTCCAAAACAGATCATTTATAACTGAATGGATCTGTCAGGGCATTGTGAGATAAAGCATACAAGTTAAAGAACCATAAATAATTTTTCCAATCCCATCAGTGATCATATTTCTGCAGCTTCTCCGCTGGCAGTTTGCTAACTAACATTGCCTGACCTTGGTGTGAGTGCTGGTTACTGCAGGTTACCTTTGTGTAGACTGAATATAACATCTGTGATCTAATAATATCCTTTCTACTATGCATATTTCATGTGTTTTTGCAGCTATTTCTCAAATCTGCATTGGTGAGTCATTTACTCGTACATTTGGATGTCACTACATACCTTGGCAAATCAGGTTCCATTTCCTGCACAAATTACTGCTCATGTTTAATTCACGGCCAATACATACATTCTAATTTGACCACACTAAATTATTAAAGTAAAAGATAATAGATGTTGGGAGAAACATTAGTTCTGTGAGTTAATCATACCGAAGATTTGAATGCAGAACATAAACTGCACATTTAGCCACAATGACACCTATGACATTACTCCCACTAATATATTTGCCAGACAGTGATAAATAAAGGATTATCAATTACACTGTTTAACCAATCAGTGCAGTGAATGATTACATTGAAGTATCAAGCCATTCTTTGTACCACAGTAAATTACAAAGTATGCAGAGTAGTATTATCATACTTAAAACCATCATCTTTGAGGTTGCATATACAGAATATTTAAACACATTCGTATACATTGCATTGTATCTCGGATAACTTTATAAATGCTCCATGATCGCTTCTCTTCAAAAATAGAATATACAACCCCAAATCAGAAAAAGTTGGGACAGTATGAAAAACACAAATAAAAAAAGAAAGTAGTGATTTCTAAATGTACTTTGACTTGTATTTCATTGCAGACAATGTGAACACAAAATATTTCATGTTTTGTCTGGTCAACTTAATTTCATTTGTAAATATACATCCTTTCCTGTCATTCAGACCTGCAACATTCCAAAAAAGGTTGGGACAGGAGCAATTAAGGGTTAGTAATCAGGTCAATTGGTTAAATAATGATGTGATTTGAAACAGGTGATGTCAACAGGTGATTGTAATTATGATTTGGTACAAAAGCAGCATCCAAGACAGGTCTAGTACTTTAGGAGCAAAGATGGGCCGAGTATCGCCAGTTTGCCAACAAATACGTGAGAAAATTATTGAAATGTTTAAAAACAATGTTCCTTAAAGAAAGATAGGAAGACATTTGATTATTTCACCTTCAACAGTGCATAACATAATTACAAGATTCAAGGAATGAGGAGGAATTTCAGTGCGTAAAGGACAAGGGCGCAAGCCTAAGCTGAACAACCGTGATCTCTGATCCTTCAGGCGGCACTGCATCAAGAATCGTCATTCATCTATAAGCGATATCACCACATGGGCTCAGGACTACTTTGGCAAACATTTGTCAAGTACCACAATATGTAGTTACATCCACAAATGCCAGTTAAAACTGTACTGTGCCAAAAGGAAGCCCTATGTTTACAGTGTCCAGAAGCGCCGTCGACTTCTCTGGGCTCGGAGGCATCTGGGATGGACCATCACACAGTGGAAATGTGTACTGTGGTCAGATTAATCAGTATTTCAGGTATTTTTTGGGAGAAATGGACGCCGTGTGCTCCGGACCAAAGAAGAAAAGGATCATCCAGACTGTTACCAGCAACAAGTCCAAAAGCCAGGGTCTGTCATGGCATGGGGTTGTGTCAGTGCCCTTGGCAAAGGTAACTTGCACTTCTGTGATGGCCCTATTAATGCTGAAAAGTACATAGAGATTTTGGAGCACAATATGCTGCCTTCAAGAAGACATCTTTTCCAGGGACGTCCATGCATATTTCAACAAGATAATGCAAAACCACATTCTACACACATTACAAAGTCCTGGCTGCGGAGGAAGAGGATACGGGTACTTGACTGGCCTGCCTGCAGTCCCGACCTGTCTCCAATAGAGAATGTGTGGCGCATTTTGAAGCGCAAAATGCGACAACGAAGACCCCGTACTGTTGCCCACCTTAAGACTTGTTTGCAGCAAGAATGGGACACAATTACACCTGAAACACTTCATCACTTGGTGTCTTCAGTCCATAAACGTCTTTTAAGTGTTGTGAAAAGGAATGGCAACTATACAAAGTGGTAAATGCTTTACTGTTCCAACTTTTTTTGAAATGTGTTGCAAGAACCAAAATAGGAATTTTGTTTTTTTGAAAAAAAAAAACAATAAAAATCATGATGAACACATTAAATCATGTGCTGTTGTATTGTCTGCAATGAAATACAAGTCAAAGTTTAGAAATTTAGAAATCACTACTTTCTTTTTTTATTTGTGTTTTCCATACTTTCCCAAGTTTTTCTGATTTGGGGTTGTATTAGTTCAAGTTTAAAACTTAACTATATGCCTCAGTGCAGTAAAATTCGTAAAGCATCGCAACTCATTTGTATGCTCTAACTAACACGCACCGTATATATAACAATTGTACTTTTTTCTAACTCTAACAGGACCATATTCTCTTTAGGATTGAAGCCCAATGACTTCACTGACCTGCTGCAATAAGATCAGGCTGACAACTTGCCACACAGATCTGATTACCTGCCACTGTGCATACAAATAAGTCAGTCAGGCTCAGAGCCTCCTTAATCCATTAATAGTGGAAAGGAAGCTAACCTCATGTTATGCCTGTCAGTACTTAGCATCCAGGTTCACAGGCACGACTAATGCAGTGAATGCTCTCAGTCTCACTGTGTCCAGTGTTAAAACTCTATGTGACAGCACAAGTGTAAACCATCTGCATGACAGGTCCCAGAATTAAGCTTACTTGGGAAATATACCCAGACATGTCCAACAGATCCGACACTAAGTGTACTCAAATTGTAGATACTCTCCACATACATTTCAATTACTGTTATATGGTCACAGATAAATATTTGGTGACAATTATTCTATAGTTCTAACATGAGCAATGAATTTCCCTTGTCTCGTAAATGCCTTGAGTTAAATCATGTTTGTATCTGCCCGTTAGAAAAAGAAATTGAAACATATTCTGAACTGACTCTGAGCCGGACAACACCATTTGTCTGTGCTTTTCAAAACCGATGCAAATCATTATACATGATTTATGATGTGACAACCTTATGATTAAGGTTTGGTTAGGTTGAGGAGACCTTTGTCGTCATGGTAACAACAATAACCACATGGTCAAGGTTATGGACCAATCGTCGTTATGGTAAAATGAACAATACAGCCGCTATCTTTGGTGTTGAGGTCTGATGTTTTATTGACCTGATCTACCCACCCTGACCTGCAAACTTTGCTTTTTGCTCTGTAATATGTCTTCATCCTGTCATAATTATCACAGCTGCTAGAGGGCTTTGAACATAAACATATGTTGTTTTGGGGCCCTTGCTATTACGACTGATGCAGACGTTTTTCTTGAGCGCCACCTGAGCCTTTTTCTGAATGGAGAAAACAGGCCCAATTCACCCAGAATAACCTTTTATTGGTCAGGGGAAAGTGTTGTTCTAATGAAGTATTATAAGTATAACTATAAGTAGTTATAGTATATTATAATGGGTAATTGGTACTGTTGAGAACTGTTGAGTGTCAAGGGAGATGGCAGCTCTAATCATCTACAATTAGACAATGGATGAGGCCATGACACAGCCTTTTTTAATTGAATGAATCACACACTTACACATTACAGACAGAGCTCACTTGAGACATACTTGCAGTATTTTCATCTGATTGTATTTGATTGTTTTTTTGAAGGTGAAAGCTTATCAGTGTATTCTCTTGAGTGAAGTCCAAAAAGGGATAAAAATGGCTGACAGTCACCAGGGAAATCATTGACCTGTCCATTGTTGACATCCACTTTGCATAAAAAACAGCTGTGAGCTGCATCACATGTCGGTATGTGTGTGTTGTTGTTTTTGTGTGTTTAATGTGTTTTTTTTATGCTTAAAATCAAGTTCAATTCAACCTGCAATGGTAACAACAGCCTTGCTGAGTTAATCTGAAATATGCAAAGTCTACATTGTAAAATGAAACCAAGGTTTTGCCTATCACAAGCTGGGGCAGAACCATGCCAAATGGCCCGAGGTTGTGAGTAGTCTTTGCTGACTGTGCTGCCAAGCAGAGTAGGTCTCCTACTCCCTGACCAACTAGCCAGGCCAGGCAAAAATGAACAGCTAATTGCCAATGTGGGGACTGCCCTGAAACACGGTTTCAGGTTTTTATTTATACACATAGAGTATTATGCCAATGGTGTTAATTGAGCCTCCCAGATGTCATCCAGAATCCAAAAATCTCACCTCTGTCTCTAGCCCATAGGCCATATTCAGCAGCGACAACTACCACAGCTTTAGGGAGCAGTCAAAATTGTTACAGTGCAGCTGGTACCTCAGAGCAGAAAGAGCCCAGCAGGCTGTGTATTTCCAGCTGTTCCATCACCCCTTGGGAGCCAGGCTCAGCACTGAGACACTAAGAGAATTGCTCAAGGGAATTGACAACAGTGGTCAGACTATGTCCCATCAAACAAAGCCACCCTTGAATAAGTTGTCATTGCAGGCAATAAAGTCGGAGGCAGTGAAATAGAAGTGAGAACCACCAAGTGGTCTTATCTTGTTGGTCCCAATGCAGAAATGTAATTCAAAAAAGCCACAACACCGGCATACTGGCTGGCTTCAGCCGGGGAAAGCTTGAGTTATCTTGGCATGCATTTGAGCATGCTGTACAAAGACACAATGCCCAAGACATGTGTAATAGTGTAATCAGATTTATTATACAGAAGAATGTATTTGCTTTTGTATTGTTTAAAGACTGTGGAACATATTAATGACGCAAATACAAAACTAATCCCTGTGTAAAACCTTAATGAGGACAAATTTGAACACATGTCTATTCATTGACAAACTGAATGTTTGTTATAGTCATTAATGGACTACGTTGGAAACTTAGTACTTTGAATGAAATAAATGAATGATAGAATGATATCTTTATTTCAAAAAATAAAAAAAACACACACATACATATACAATGAATAAAAATGTACTTTATTCCTCTGTTTTGTACAGTATCATATTCATTAAATGATGAATATAAACATAAAGGAACTGTAACTCCCAATGGATTTGGACCAGCGATCTTCTCCAGTGGACAGGATGCTCTTTTGGTTGCCCATGATGTGATATTGAGTGATATTTTAATTAGTGCCAGCAAATTATCTTGCATTGATCTTTTACCAGTGTTTAGAGTGAGTCAGTTTTGGTAAAACAGTAATGCCACAGCTCTGCTGCAAGTAGGCTATATACCTTAACATCTGCATTGCTGAAGCCCTTTTTCACTTTGGTGTTGGTCACAACGCTCACCAATTTATTGACATCTTTCAAATGCAATCACAATTGAGACACCGTCCACCGTCTGTTAAATGATAGTTGATAAACAGTTTCAGACTGGAAAGGGGCCCATTCATTCATGTGGGCTCATAAACTGAACATGTGGCAAGGCAGTGTGACATGTACCTACGGTCGATCTCTGTGTAATGGAGTCATAATTATTGCTTCCCTGCTCATAAATCTCAATCAGAGGACCCAGGCACTGTTGCACACTAGTACAGTACGTATAAAGGTGAATAGATAATGACGTAATGAATCATGGAGAAGTGGTAATGATGGTGAGAATAATGGTGACAGCAAAGGTGATGATGATGATAATGATGATGATGACTATGGCACATGTTTATTGAATGAATCACACACACATCACATACAAAGCTCACTTGAGACATGCTTGCAGTATTTTAAACTGATTTAATTTGATTGGGTTTTCAAGGTGAAAGCTTATTAGTGTCTTCTCATGAGTGAAGTCCAGAAAGGGATACAAATGGCTGACAATCACCAGGAAATCATATAGGTAACAATCTACTTTGCACAAAAACAGCTGTGAGCTTGTTGATCACTTGATCACTTGTCGGCGTGTGTGGTGTTGTTTGTGTGTGTGTTTAATGGGTTGTTGCAGTAATCAAAAGCAACATATGGAGAGGGACAGGCAGTGTTGCAAGTACTGTTAAGAGCAACATGGAGTATCCACGAGCAGACTTAGACTTAGGCAGAGAGAGAAAAAATGCTGATTTATCTTTACCATATGGTTGGTTAGTCTTCTCTGATGGCTGTATTATGCCTACTGCACTCTAAATATTGATCAGCACCAAGACTCAATAACATATACTTTTATATAAGGGAACCAAGGGCATTATGACAGTAAATGTATCCAGCCAACATTTACTTTGACAGTAGTGTTATTATCTGTCCATATTCTACAGCAGCATTTACTTGACTTGCTTTAAGTTGTGATGTAGAGCTGCTCACATCCACCTTAAGCAGGAACACATATTTAATTCAATGATTGCTGAGCCAATTATAAGTATGATTAAGGTGTCATGACTGATCAAACTTATTTGGACCGAGTCCATTCCAGTTTGGGTCAGTTGATGTTGACCGTTGGGAGATAAAATCATACAGTTTTGAAGGATTATTATAATTTGTCTTCTGAACCAGTCAATGCCTGATATTTTCATTCCAATTATTTTAAACATTTAATATTTCCAACAAGAAATCATAACAAGACGAAGAGTCTACCATGGTAGAAGCTCTGTGAGGCTTTATTTAGTCAGAGCATTGATTTGAGCAATATATTGCATATATTATACATATTATTATGGTAACATTTGCTAATTAGCACTAAACTTGTCAAGGGGTGATGGTGAATAGCGGACCCAAAATGCAAAGACGGAAACAGAGAATCGTTTGAAGATTTAATCAAACATAAAAATATACAAAACCAAATGAGTCCTGGAAAAGGCAGGCAACTAAAGTCCAAGTCAAAAATAGAAACACAGGAACACTAAGACTAACAGGGAAGACTAACACACTAGAAATACAGACTGGAGACAAAACACAATGATCTGACACAGGACAAGGGGAACAAAATACAGAGGGTAACGAGGTAACAAGAGGCAGGTGACACAAGGGCTGGGAAACAGGTGAAAAACATCAGGCAATCACAAGAGCGGCAAAAACCAAAAGACAGGAAGTAAAACAAGACAAGACGAGACAGAAAACCAGACCGTCAAATAAAACAGCAAACTGAGAAAAATACAAAACAGAAAAACTGACTACCAAAATAAGAGAAAACACCAAACCCATAACAAAACTAGAGCTTAGGGTTATGACAATGTCATTAGTTTTGGAGGTATTTGGTCATAAACTAAAGTACTGGGCAAATTAAAATGTTGTCTTGGTGATGGCGCTACATGAAACGTCTGGCGATCACCAAAGTTATGTAATGTGATGGGTTCATGGATGTGTTAATCAAATTTAATGGCAATCCATCCAATAGTTGCATAGATATTTTATTAAAAATGTCAACATCATGGTGGAGCTAGAAGATATATCTGGTGACCACCATAGATTCTTCCTCTGATGACCATGAATGTATGTACATTACATCACAATTACAATTACATTACAATCCATCCAATAGTTTTTGAGATATTTTAGCCCAACAGACCAACATTGCCATCCCATGCCATAATTGTGACTAACAGCAAACTAGTTTGATGTGTTGTGATTGAGAGTGGATCAGCCCAGCTTACATCCAGGACATGGTCAAACCATATACCCCAACCCGCCCACTTCGCTCTGCATCAGCCAAACTGCTTGCTGCTCCTCCACAGCGAGGGAGAACTAAACACTCAACGAAATCCCGACTGTTCACTCTCCTGGCTCCCAAATGGTGGAACGAGCTCCCCACCGACATCAGGATGGCCGAAAGCCTACACACATTCCGCCAAAGGCTAAAAACACATCTCTTCCGACTACACCTAGGATAAAATATAAAAAAAAAAATAAAATAAAAAAATAAAAAATGTCTCTTTGTAGCTTTACTTATTTAAAGCTATGTACTTGCACTTTCATATGTCTCTTTGTAGCTTTACTTATTTAAAGCTAATGTACTTGCACTTAATACTTGTTGTCTCGAGTTTGTACCTTCACAGTTGAAAGCACTTAATTGTAAGTCGCTTTAGATAAAAGCGTCAGCTAAATGACATGTAATGTAATGTAATGATTATTATTTTATGATCTGCTTCATTAGGTTTTAGATCAGAGCTACAGCTCATCTGAAGTTCACCTCATTCTGATCAAGTTCACTCACCTCCAGCTCTCTGCAAAGATTGTGTTGCATTCATCTATCGATTTACTATCTCAACAAATTTAGCATTTGTTTTCTCCATGTCATTCCCTTTCACCATACCATTTTTGATAAATGTTGGTTTCTGTTTTGGTACAGGAACATGCAAGAATTTGAACTCTCGCTTAGTTTTGGTGGTTGCCTAGGGGCGCGACTATAATAATAGCCAACCTATCGCTTTGTCTTCCAATATGTGCCCTATCACCATTCTCGTGTCCCGGCATGTGGCGTTTCGTTTCCCCGTTCTTCTTTTCCTAAACCCAACCGTCCCGTTGTTGTGGTGCGTCCCCCAGAGACCGCGGCTCGTGTCCCGGTGTGAGACGTGTCCGTTCCCCGTTCTTCTTTTGTGGCACGTCCCCCAGAGGCCGCGGCTCGTGTCCCGGTGTGTGACGTGTCCTTTCCCCGTTCTTCTTTTCCTAAACCCAACCTCTGTATAGATGCTTCCCATTACGTGCTGACGAGCATGAATACATTACGTTCTCAGCAACATGAAAAAAACTACATAATCGTGTCCTTCTACATGAATCAATAGATTAAAAATAATGTGACCATTTCACGAAATGCCATGAGACCATGTTGCAAGCCAAGAATTCACCTGAACACACCTCCCTATAAGACCAGCTGGTGCAGGTGCATTTGCTATTTAACGGGGGGCGCTGGACGGGAAATTGACAACTGCATCGGTCTTAAACAAGCAAAGACACTTGCATCGGGCTTTGCGCTGCTCCGGGTGCAAGATAGGGACATATGTGTGGTTTGTCAATTATTCAGCTGTCCTCAGCTTTAGTTATCACTAGTGAAATCATTGCAACAGACCAGGACCACACATAAACACACAAACACAGAATTTCTTTTGAATTCATTATCTCCTTAATGATAAACTGGTTTCCATTTGCATGCATTATGTGTCGTTTTTACCCTGCTTTTTCTCTCGCCACGGTCTTATTGACAAAGAGCTGCAAACGTTGAAGAGAGGCCTGATTATCAAGTCTGTAGAGAAAGACCAGACAGGTTATGAAAACATGGGCAGTTCTGATCTGCTATATAATTATGCTCTGCATATTAATAATCAGTTATGTGTTATGATAATCTGTTGTGTTGTGGTGCATATCTAATTCTGTGTGACAAGGGTAACAGTGTCTTGTGTGTATGCCGACATGGAAGTGCAGTCCTGACACTGTTCTTCAGTGTTCTGAAAGTATCTTCAGTTGTGGAACTATTTCTCTTTCCTTCAAAGTCAAACCGGTGTCACTGTGCGGCTATTGTAACAGATCCAGACTAATTTGCCAGTGCAACATCTCATGAGCCGTTTGATTATTTAGGTGAGTACCTATCTCTCTATTGTGATTTGTTCTGCTGGAGACCTGGAGTGGGATCAGGAAAAGGGATGAAAGGGTGATGCAACAGAGGCATGGTAGGATTGATGAGATAGAAAAAGAGAAGTCCATCCCTGATTGAGTGCTGGATCACTCAGCTATGTTTGCCTCTCAGCTTGGCTTCATGTTACACATGCAGACACTGTACACATTGTACAAAGTCACTCAGCAGGCTTTGGACAAAGGCATTTTTCTCACAAAGGTTGAATCAACTTCAGAAAACATTTGAGCAGGACAAATAGTTAGTGGCAGCTAGTTGCACAGTGAGATCAGGAACTGGATTAATGAAGACGTTTTATTGTCTGGTCGGGAGGTCCAAACAGTTTGGATAAATGACAAATGGATGGTCATTTCTCACTATCACTGTTTCTCACCCTCTTCTGTTCTGTGTGTCTCTGCATGGCTCAAACCTAAAGGGGAAAGGGGGGGTACTTATAGTTTAGGGCATATAGGGCATTTCAGTGTGCTCTACTGGATTTAATCATGTTCCTATTCCAATCTCAATGTGTTTTTCTGTGTTACAAAACCTTCACGGACCTTTCTAAACCTTTTTTCATTCTTTACATACAACATACACAACACCATGAATGTCTTCCAGCAGAAACTGTCTGAAAATGTGCTCCTTAATTCCCATATTTAAACTAGTATTGTGCCTTGCCCCTGTATATGGCAGTGAGAGAACACTTTTGCCTTCTGATGTGTTTGTACGACAATTCGTACAAGCCAGTTCTGGCTAGGCTGAATTGAGTTTGAAAATATTTGCACATTTGTTACTTATGTTAAGTTACTAAAAGTTAGTTGTTATCCTCATTTACAGCCACCTAATGTGACTGGGCAGATTTTTGTTCCAAGTAGCTCCTCATTGGAGTGCTTCTCTCAGAGAAGCTTTTTAAAAGTTGCGTCCCTAGAGCATGATTCAAAAAAGGGCCCTCAGTCAAAGCTGTATTGGCTAATCGAGACCCCCAGCACATCCACATAGTGGGCTTTTAGCATTCCTTTTCTGAGCTGAAGAATCACATCCAACACACAGACTACATTACGGGGCCTTGCGAAGGAATAAAATATCTTCTCTTCAAAGTGAATCAAGTATAGTGATCCCAGCTGAAATAATCTGGAGCTGGTTCCTGTTCCTTGATTCTTGTTTGTGATTCTCAGCATATACTTGATTAAAGGCAAACACTCTCCAGGATTGTCTGCAACAACACTTGCCTGGCAAAACAGGCCTCAAGGAGACAAGGGTAACACATTTAGAGGATTTTCTGCTTAGGGTTCCAAACAGTGATTTGTCTTCATGTATCAGTACTTGTGTATCAGTGTTCAGCTATTTAGGATAAGCCAATACAACCCTAGTGGGGCAGAACAGTGATCAGTGTGTTCCAGTGACAGCCAACAAAACCATTGCTTTCTCCTGCCTTGGCCTCCAAAGACCTGAATCAGCCCTGCTATAAATGCCACATGCTGACTCTGATCACACTCTTGTTGGCATCCAGAACCCACTGACAGCAGACTATTTGCAGTCCTTTCCTACTGTGTTGCTCCTCTGCAATGGTGACTTTAACCACAGTCAGTGTCCATTAGCCATGACCAGACAGAGAGAATCAATAGGTGCCATGCTCTGCCGACAATGTTATTCATCACACCCATTTGTCATGCGTCCCTTGAGGAAAGCCTTTTGCATCACATCACATCACATCACTGTCGTCAATTAAGAGTCATTGCTGCTTGCTTTAACTTGCTTTCCAGTTTTATACCTTTTTCTTGATTTAATAAATTCACAAATTTCCACGTTTTTTAACAACAATCTGTTTATTAGATTATACGGTATGATTTCCAACATTCAAATGTATTAGTCAGATGTTTTCTTGTTTTTACTCTTCACAAGCACATTTCTTTTTAAAGTTTTTTCCTGACTTGAACATTATGGTGAGGCAAAACGTCTGGACATCTTGAATCCCGCCATGATAATTCTTCAAGTCTTATCTGGCTGCAAGGTGCAGGCATTCAGAGTAAAAGAAAGGAGAGAGACAGGTGAAGGACATTGCTCTATATTGGTGTAATTTCATGATAAGAAACCCATTTTTCAATGCGCTGCAGAGTGTCCTAAAGCTCCACTGGACCTGTATATGTGAACTGTTAGGATATTAGACACAAACAATGGTCTGCCATTCCAAATAGACACAAAGGATCCCTCACAATGGAGATCCACGGATTAAACCCTTAAAGGAGCAGTGCTGCATGATGTTGTACAATTCTGCTGACATGCCCCAATGACCAAAGTGATGTATTTGCATACAGGGAGACTTCACTTACACGCAACTTTAAAAAGCAAAGACTTTGAAACATGAGACAGGCAGCTAGTTAGTAAGTAAGCACAAAACAGCCTCTGTCAGTGTTAAAGCTGAGAACTTCAAAAGCTGTTTTGCTCTGGCTTGTCACTCTAATTGCCACTTTATCTAACCCGATCTCTTGACAGACTTAAAAAATGTCAGTTACCACCACATTAAATTAGTTTTAAGAAGAATACTGAGGGGAATCCAATTTAATTAACTCAGATAAATTATTCCAATGACTAGAGTTAATCTGTATTTCACACAGCTATATTGTTTAGCTGTTGTTGAGTAAGCCTGTTATGACATTAGTTTATTGCTGTCGGTATGAAGCTGATTAAAGTTGACATTTGAGTATTATGCTGTAATTTCCTGCGGATTAAACACCTTTAATCTAATATTTATTACACTGTATAACTTTACTCATCTACTTATTCATGGTGTAAATAAAAAGACTGGCCCAGGTTCCGTTACTGTCATCAAAATTAAGAAGAATCATTAATATTTAATCTGATACTATGCAGAGTGGTGCTTGCAGTGAAGTATTTTCTATGTATGTTGTTCTTTTCATCAACAGTGTGGAACTTCTAGATAAACTCGTGAACTCACACATTTAAATTTGAATTCACGCGTCCCTGGGTTAGGGTTAGTCATCGTGAACTGCCTGCAGAGTGGATTTCAAACATTGTATATTGTGTGTGTGTGTGTGTGTGTGTGTGTGTGTGTGTGTGTGTGTGTGTGTGTGTGTGTGTGTGTGTGTGTGTGTGTGTGTGTGTGTGTGTGTGTGTGTGTGTGTGTGTGTTGTGCTTAACGTACACATGAATGTGCATGTGGCACAGCGCTGTTCAGTCTGCAGTGTCTGATGTTTTGGCTCCAGATGTCTCTTTATAGGCCAGTATGTGCACATGTGTGTGTGCCTGTGTGAGTGTGTTTTCTCTTCTGAGAGCTGCACAGTCGGGGACACACCAGAAAACAGATTAGTTTACTCCCCTTTAGACCTTCAGACAAAACTTTATTACAGTTTAATTTTTGACCAGGGTCCTGCCAGGTAAAAGCTCTTGAACAGCCACGGATGGTACTGCTGTCTCAGGGGGGCTACAGGCAGTTTAAAGTCTCAACACAATGAGCTGAGTCTGGAAGAAAAACTCAGGGGGCCTGGGTGCAATCCTCCCCAATATAAAGCAATGATAATGCTGAAATCTCCAGGGGAGGAATGCAATCTCTGTGATCAACCACTTCAGTCTATGGGCCAGTGAAATCGTCAGCAACTTTAGAGGTACAGGCCATGTCACATGGGAAAACATGTTCACCTTGAGAGTTAACAGGACGGGACAGAACTTTCCCTTCCAGCAATGCTGCTGTCGTGCAACTCCTGTTTGTGTGTGTGTGTGTGTGTGTGTGTGTGTGTGTGTGTGTGTGTGTGTGTGTGTGTGTGTGTGTGTGTGTGTGTGTGTGTGTGTGTTTTCTCTCCTGAGAGCTTCACAGTGTGGGACTACACCAAGGTAGAGGTCCATGGTGCTATAGAGTGTGACGTACATGCACAGTGCTGTCCAGGACCTGAAGCAATGCACTGTATTCTGAAAGGTCGTGTGTGTGTGTGTGTGTGTGTGTGTGTGTGTGTGTGTGTGTGTGTGTGTGTGTGTGTGTGTGTGTGTGTGTGTGTGTGTGTGTGTGTGTGTGTGTGTGTTCAACGGTCTTTTCCTACATTTTGGCAAAGATGTACTGATTACGATTATAAGGGTCATAGGCTGTAAAACTTTAATTTATGGTGACATTGTACTGCAGGCACAGACTTTGAACTATACAATACTGTACACTATATTCCTTCACCACGTCTAATTTCATATCACATACAGTAATTATTGTATTCCTGGTAAAAAGAATCACATTAAACTAAATAAGTTGTACCTATGTACTAAATACTACTGTTCTTATGTATTAATGTTAATGTCTTGTATTTTGGGTTGCATACCTAAATAGTGCACAGTTTTTATGTATACACACAAAGGTTTACATTTAGTGTTACTTGCCAAAATGTGTTAGGCCAACACATTCTCACTCCTATCACGTAAAATACGGGTGCTTGGTCAGGTGCCTTTGGCATTGTTATTGACGCTAAAAGTCTCCTTCAGCGTCATATCTAAATGTGCTTTATCTAAACACGCTTGTTCTGGACTTTTGGTGTCACTTTTGACACAGTTAGATTATGTAAAATGCCGTGAGTGGGCTTATAAAAATGTACATTTCCATCACATGCGGGACAAGAATGGGACAGTTGGGTTCAGGAAAAGAAGAACAGGACAGTTTAGGAAACGTAACACAAAAATATATTGTTGCTTGATACTGTTGAAAGAATTGAATCTATCAGCACTGTAGGATGGTGATCATACTGTCCATCATGAATTAACTTAAAGTTCCCCTGTGAATTGTTGTTGTTAATGAAACCTGACACGTTTCAGTTTCCTTTGTCATTGGTTTATTAGATTCCTCTTGCCTCTGCTGGGATTCCTTCTCATGTTACCATGTCCTTATGTGACTCCAAACACCTCATGCTTTACCACGCAACTATCCTCAGCAACGATGAACACGTGAAACCAGAGACAAAAGGAAGCAAGCACACTGAAGGAGTACTCTGCACAAAATTCACCTGGGATACTGGGAAAGGGCGGCATTGCTTGAGTCAGACATCTGAACCCTGGGAGGGAATTAACACTTGTATACTTAAATTCTCAAGTCTAAACCTACTGTCGTCTTATTATAATCCTTAAAATACCATTGACATGATTTGAATGGACACACTTCTGGGAAACATTGGAGTTTTAAGCCCTTAATCTTTCTTAAATCCTCTTCATTACAATGGTGAATCTATATACAGGTTGCAGTGCTTTTTCTTTGTTGATAAAGAACTGAGTCGTGACGTTTGTGAGTGTAAATGCCTTTCTCTGCCACCCCCTGGGCTGTGATTGGTTTTCCCCCTTTAGACCTTCAGACAAAACTTTATTACAGTTTAATTTTTGACCAGGGTCCTGCTAGGTAAAAGCTCTTGACCAGCCACGGATGGTACTGCTGTCTCAGGGGGGCTACAGGCAGTTTAAAGTCTCAACACAATGAGCTGAGTCTGGAAGAACCCAGGGGGCCTGGGTGCAATCCTCCCCAATATAAAGCAGTGATAATGCTGAAATCTCCAGGGGAGGAATACAATCTCTATTGACAGCAACTCACGAGGTACAGGCCCTGTCACATGGGAAAACGTGTTCACCTTGAGAGATGACAGGATGGGACAGAACAGAACTTTCCCTTCCATTAATGCTGCTGCAGTGTAACTCCACTGCAGTAAATCTACTCTCTGCTTTGCACAGTCCAGATATTTTCTATTCCTGTCAAGCATACAGTACATGAGCATTTTATGAATAACATATTTCAAGATATATTGTAAAGCACCAGGGGGTGGAAAGTGTAGACCTGATGAAATATTCAGCTACTTACTCGCATTTTACTGAAGTAAAAGTTTGTGGACTTAAGTCCTCGTCTTTAGCTTGAGTTAAAATGTGAATTACAGTTAGATTTACATTTGTCAGCTGCCCAGAAGCACGACTCCAGCGGGATGCTCATATTGCTCTATCTAACTGCTGTTGATTGTTAACACATTGATAAGCCGATAGGATGTCAGACTTGTGGATATGAGTGTTTGTTTTTCTTCCCCCTAGTGTCCAGGAATGGCTTAATTCAATATTGACTTTTAAACCTTAGCAACTTAAAAAACAGTTACAAATGTTTGGGAAATAGTCCAGAAAATAACCCCTTAAAACCAAAACCTGTAATTTCTACACCTCAGTTTTTTGCAGATTAAACGAAGGAAATATAATTTGTACATTTGTGAGCTTTTGAGGGGCAGGCGCTGAAGAAAATCTTCCAGTTCTTGTATTCTGTAACAGATATGATCTGAGACAGTGCTCAAACCCAACACATCTCTGAAATGACTGGAAAACTTACCGGCAGAACCGACAAATGTAAATGTGTGATATTTTCTTTATCAATAAGTGTTCACTTGATATAAAACAGAACATCGCCAAAGGACATCAAAGGAATTTTTATGTTACTTGTAAGTCATGAATATTTTATTTTGGCTAGCCATTTAGATTGAATATCTAATTAAATCTCTTTGTCCCTGGGGGAATATACACAATGATTCTGCAATTAATTTGATACTTAAAGGCAATGAGCTGATAATCTAAGAACACACCCACTGAAACAGCTTGTGATCAACACCCATTCTTGTATATTTACATTGAGAGGCCAGTGAAGAGTGCATGTTTTTGAAATAAAAAGCTACAGCTAGACGCCTCAATAAAACATTTATGTGACAGCAGAGATGAATAAAACATATAGGAATGATCCATGGGTCAAGCTAGCGGTAAATGTGGGTGTAGCTATGTGTCAAGATGTAAATAATTTTAAGAGAGAGAGGGTTTCGTAGCCTGGCTCCGACTGGCAGAGACACTTCAGCTGCCTGCCAGGGAGAACAAACACAGCAGCACTTAGTTCTCTTGGGGAGAAACAAACCTGCGCTGAGATTCTTTATGATAAAAGTAATTCATTATGCATGCATTCAGCTTGAAATATGACAGCATTTAATAAATGATACCACCATTGCATGGCAGAGATAGCCAATGCTAAAGCAATAGAGGCTTAAAGAGACAGACAGACAGACAGGTGGTGGAGGATGATGATGTGGTTGAAAATGAAGAATAAGACAGGTTTATGAGCCTTTATGAGTTAACTTCATTGCTTACACAATGTGTAACAAGATACAGGTTGATGCCAGGAGCAGCTGAGCACCATTTTAAACTATTCACGTGTTCCCCTGAGAGAAATTTAATTTAACATTTTGGGACATGGCTAAACCTTTCTGTTATTTATTTCCAAACAAGCTTCTTATAGTGATAAATATTGATATTAAATCTAACTCTGATGTGTGTGTTCATATGTGTCAAACTGCACAGCAAATACTGTGTTCCAAGCGGAATTGTGTCACCACAACATAGTGCTGACGGTGTATACTTATTGCTAACAATTTGTTGTGGGTTTTGATGGTGTATACGTTTCTATCAGTTTCTATCTGGCCTATCACAAGCTATTTGGTAAATGTTCTACTCCAGTCACACACTTTGCCGCTTACAAAGTTGTGTGTAGTTTAGTTCAAATAGGATGTGCTAGCAACTAGCTAGTTGTCATTACTACAATGCTACTTTAAAGCTAGTAGTAAAACAAATATGTATGAAAACTCACCAGGAATACCAACTGCCTGGGCAACCCTCTGCCAAGCTAGCTGTTTTGAATTAACATCCCTGTGGTAGAGCGGGAACATCCGGGAACTTTCGCAGACTTCGCTCATACCACTGTTTTCATTGTAAATGAATTGTATAGCTCCCCTCTGCTGCCTTCAAAGCTGCCTGTAAAAAAAAAAAAAAACTGCGTAATGATGAAGAGTTATACTGCTAAATAATCTATGTTACCAAGTACAATCACAATGATCGCTGTGATATTAGAAGAAAAGTTGTGTTTCAAGCTATCAGCAGAGTTCCTGCTTTATACACTTGTGCTTTGATGACATCCACATGTCTCATATAGCATAATTTCAGAGCATTCGGCCTCTTTGTTCATGAACCGTGACTAATGCTTAATATTCATGTGAGAATGAAATGAAGTGATCAATGTGGCTCAAGGCTTTGAAGGGAGAAAAGCAGCATCCTCCCTCATCTTTTCCTCTCTCTCTCTCTCTCTTTCTCTCTCTCTCTCTGTTCCCTCTTTTATTCCTGCTGAACCCAACGAGCTGCATTTGTCACGCCTTTACTGCATAAGACCACATGAGTGCATGAATATTCATATGAAATCTACAGTATTTCAGTGTTGTATTTGTATGCATTTGGGGGATGTGTGTGGATGCACAATGACAAGTGTTCAGTAACTGTGTTTTAGCAGGACACTGTTTCAGACTGGAGTCATGATGCCACTGGAAAGGCTTGGGATTTGACCCACATGCAATTACATTAAAGTCAATGTAGAGAAGACTGCATTAATTAAAAGCCTGAATGTACAAAGACGAACAGTGGTGCATAAACAAGAACCCTGTAGGAACGTAAACTTATAAAAACTCTCTCTGTTCTCTCTCACACATTTGCTCTTCTCATTTTCATGCTGCAGATAAGACTTGTTGGATTGCTTGCTGAAAGGAGGGCACTGTGTCCCTAATAGCAGCCACTTGCGGTATTTCCAGTGAATCCTCCTATTTTCAGTTGAACCACTGACACTCTGCTTGGATTATCTTGCGCTCCTCCACTGAAAGAGCTGGAAGTGATTGCCCTGTGATTGTTGTGTAATTTTCCAGGGAATTGCTGGAAAGGAAGACTGCATTGCTACAAGGGCAGTCAGAATAATAATATATAAGCTTTCTGAAATGCACAAAAAAGTGTGGAGGGGAGGATTTTAACACATTATGGTTTGGCATAGGATAATACGTTTAGATGGGGCAAGTATGGTATGTGTCAAATGCAAAACAATCTATGAATTAATGCGGATTATACTTCTCTAGCTGAACAGGGCCCTATGTGTTATATCGGTCGACTTCTCTTTACTGTATTGTATAAGAATGCTAATATTCACAGATAGATTGCTGAACCTCGAGCTACATATGATGGGAATAGCCTTCACCACAAGAACCAATCAAGAAGGTAGGAGGGAAGATATCAGGCTTACTGTAAATTGGGCTTTTGGTGGGAAAATTGTGTGGGGGTATATTTTACAAAAATAGCTCACTCATTGCATAGCATCATGTAATGCAAGAAGGATAAATGCTATAAGCTGCTTTTAGAACAAATAAGAAATTGAGGAATTGCTTTGAGGAGACAAAAAGTGTTGAATATGTGGTGTCATGAGACTGATGGGTCTTTAGAAATACAACTGACTAGTAGGACGAGTATTGATAATACACCATGAATAAGGATTAGGCCTGGACGTCCAGTGGGTACCTGAGCGCTATCCCACAGAGCTACCCAGGTCTCATCCCAAGGGAGGTTTGTCTCATTCATCATTAACTGCAGCTTAAGGTGAATGAAGGCCGATAGACCACAGGGAGGGTGAGACGATGCGGGAGAGGGAAGGTGTCAGAGGAAGGCAGAATTGAAGGAAGATTGTTAAGGGGTTTGGGAAGCAGATCAAGCTGAGAGAGCACTATGATGTGGAGGATAAACAAATATCAAGACCTGGAATGAAAGAATAAAAGGGAATTTTGAATTAAAAGGGGAAAAGAGATTAAAACATACAAAGGAATGGACTGGAAGGTGAGGGATGCACAAGGTGAATAAATTACAGCAGGAGAGGAAGCAGATAAAAGGTGAAGAAGGATGGATGGGGTAGAGGTAGTCTCGTTTTGCCAGACCTTCCTCCACAGCACTTCCTAGGAGGGTCTGGCTAGTCCACACAGCATTCCAGGATGGGAGAAAAACGTGCTCTGGTTTATTGGCATTTGTTTTTAAACAATCACAATGGTCTTGGGTGGTGCTTAGCGCTGGACGGAGCCCCTGTGCCACTGCAAAATAGCCTCAGGAAGGAACTTGTTTTGGTGGAACGTTCAAAGGTTTTTAGTTTTTTAATCATGCAACAGAAAACTCAGATTGGACAGACAGATAGCTGTCTCAATTTACCCTGCAGAGATCTGAGGAGCAGTTAACCATAGTCCTCATAAATCCACCGGAGTTTAAAATTACAACACAAAGAATTTCTGGCAGCACCAGAGCAATCAAATCCCACACAGTGACAAACCTCACCTTACCTTGAGTATGATGATGTCTTTAGCTCTGATTAGCATATGTCCTGTCATTACTATGATTACACAATCAGAATGAGTAAGTATGTATATCAGTTCACATATAGGTCAATAATAATAGTTTTTCCATATCAGCAGGAGCAGAAGATGGTCACATTTATTAGCTGATGAGACACTTGAGGTGAGGCAAAAAAAAACTATCAGACCATAGAGTTACATAATAGTACAATACTGTTATTACAGTAAAACCAGTGGTTCCCAATCTAAGGGTGAGGACTATAAGATAGTGCCACAAGATAAAACAATTTTTTTTAGGTTGTTCCATTATCTTAGTTTTTTTTGTCTTGTCAAATACTAGTTTCACCTCTTCGGGTCTCGGAAATTATTATTAATTTTATTATAATTATTATTATTGTTAATAGACATGTATTTGCATTAAAAATCCCTGAAATGCGGTTTCCAATCTGAAGTACATCTCAGTATAATGTTTCTTTAATGTAGACTCTAAGAAACACTCTCTGATCCAGTCCTCCAAATTTACCAACAAAACATGTTGTTTGCCCATGCCCTCAAGAATGACACACAGAAGCATTTTCTCATTGTATATGCCCAATCATTTGTCTGTGTCTTTTAAAATCATTAAAAATCACTGTTGGAAAATAAATCTGTCTCATGTATATGTTGTGACAATGCCGATTGAGATTTGGTCAGGTTTAATGGAACATCATGTTTTGGGCTAAAATGATTACTTTGTTATGGTAAGGGTTAGGTGACTCTATACAATATGGTTACAATAAGAATTAAGTGGTTAAGGTTTGGGGACAACTGCAGTCGTTCTTAAAAAAACGGTTGGATGGAAACAGAAAATGAACAGCTGTGTCTGTTAAAGTCTGATGTTTTGGTGATCCATTCATCCACCCTCACCTTATCCCTTCTCAAACTTTATCACCTGTCTTTCTTCTTCACTCTCATCGTGAACATGACATGTTTTTTGGGGCACTTGCTGAAATGACCCATGCTGTTCTTCTTACAAGGACAGTCTTGTTTGATCAAATTTGATTGACAGTAACCTGGCAACAAAAGAAACAACAAAAAACCCACCAACTGCTATCAGATTTGGATTCAAGGATTTCAAATTTGGCAGTAAAGCATGAATTCATGTAGAACCCATTGCTCATACTAAGACGCTGCTTGAGAAAATGGGGTATTACTCCTCATTTACACTGACTGGGGAACGTCTGCGTATCGGCTCCGCTGTGTGTCGGCTCCGTGCTCCGCTGTCTGTCAATACCCACCAGGTCCGGATTTGTTGCAGTACGGCTGCAGTCGTGACTGACAGCTGAAGTCACTCGGACCCACGAGATCTCACAAATTCACGTATAATCGCACGATATAACAGGATGTAGTTTTTATAAGCAGAGCCACAAAACCAAAAACAGTTGACTTCAGGCCTATCTCCGCCCATTACAACGTTTTCAAGGTGTAGTGCAGGGAAATATGATCTGCCGTGAGCACTGTGTATTTCATTTTGAAAATTAACCGGATTTTGTTTCTGTGCTCGACTTCTTGTCCTGCACTGCCCTGTGCTGAATTGCTGTGGAGCTCTCCGGTGTCCGGCAAAAATAAAAGCTCTGCTTATCTGCTCCGGAGGGCTGCGGATCACCGGAGCTGGGACGCAGACAGTGAAAATAGACACATTGACTTTAATGGAAACCTAATGACTCCACCGCCGTTCCGGAGTGGATCCGCAGACGTTCCGCAGTTGGTGGAAGTTAGGTAGGCTAAATCAGTTATTTAACTATGACTTAAGGGGAATTCAATAATGTATTTTTCTCTCACAGCAAAACATGGATACCTCATTTTGTAACAAAGCTCTTCTAATAATCTTCTTAGCTCCAATTTCCACTGGTTGCAGAACGGCTGCGGAACGGCTGCGGAACGGCTGCGGAATGGCTGCGGAGTCAATCGGTTTCAATTAAAGTCAATGTGTCTATTTCCACTGACTGCAGAATGACAGAGTAGTTTCCCCTTCCCGGCTCCGCTGCGTGTCGTCTCCATGCTCCCGCCGTCTGTCAATACCCACCGGATCCGGATTTGTTGTGGAACGGCTGCGGCCATGACTGACAGCTGTAGTCACAAGGACCCACTAGATCTCGCGAATTCATGTAGAATAGAACCACAAAACCAACAACAGTTTGTTTCCATCCAGAAGAGTAGAGGGGAAACAACTCTGTGCTGTTTTCAAGGTGTAGTGGTATTTTATTTTGAAAATTTTCCGGATGTTTTATTTTGTTTCTGTGCTCGACTTCCTGTCCCGCACTATCTGCCTTGTGCTGAATTGCTGTGGAACTCTCCAGAATCCAGCAAAAATAGAAGCTCTGCGTATCTACTCCGGAGGGCTGCGGACCGCCGCAGCTGTGCCGGAGTCGGGACGCAGCCGTTGGTGGAAATACACACATTGATTTTAATGGAAGCCGATTGACTCCGCCGACGTTCTGGAGCCGTTCCGCAGCCGTTCTGCAACCGGTGTAAATTGGGGGTTAGTCTGTCAGTCTGTAGTTACAGTAATTGATGGGTTCATCTAAGTTGGAATAGCAAGCTGCCGGCAGCCACCAGCTGTGGACTGACATGCTTGGTCAGCCAGTTTTCAACTGTAGCTTGAACACTTCCTTCTTTTCTCTTGCAATGTCTCTCTTTTCCTTGTTTCCCCCTCTGTTTTGACACACATAACTCGGCAAAATCAACAAACTACGACACAGTGAAATCAGCAAGTAAACAGCAGTATCTGCTCAGATGGGCTGCCTGGTATTGATTTCCAATGAAATAGGAATTCAGAGCATATGTTCGGTATATATATATACTGTTGGGGGGCCTAATTAATTCCCTATTAATTGAGTTTCCAAGAAAGCAAGACCATATTGGCAGATCAATTGTGCTTACTGTCTCTCTGTGCGTTTTCATCCATATGTGCAGTATAGTGCCAACAGCAAAGACTTTAAGGAAAATGGTTTACACAATATGTAAATAATGTACAGCAGCCTAAGAAGGTTGGTTGTATGCTAGAGGTGGTCAATTGTACAATGTGTGTGTGTGTGTGTGTGTATACCTTTGATGTTGCAGAGAAATAGTGTCTGTTCTGCAGTAAAGGGCAAATCAACTGCTTATTAATCAACTTTGAATGTTATAATCACTTGGACCAAGATGCTAATCACACTCCCCTCTCTGACTTTGATCGTCTTTTCAGTGCAAGTACCGTAGAAACTCAGTGAAGCTGACAGGTTTAGGAGGAACTGATGAAAATCAGATTTCCTTCATTTCCAGTCCCCTATAACCAACAGAGGGAGGGGGTTGTGTTTTTTGTGGATCAGGTGCATTTTGTAATTACTGTGTGATGGGGCGGTAATACACAGGCACATACAGACACATGCAAATAAAGATAACACACATACAAACACACACACACACACACACACACACACACACCATAGCAGGTCAAGACACAGCTGTTCTGTGGTCTGCAGCTCATTTTAGTTCTGAAAATAAACATACCACAAAGAGACCACTGTCTGTGTCACTGATTCTGAAAGTTTTTGTGCAGAATGTGTACATTTATAAAGAAAGAGACAGAGGAGTATCAGCATTCACAGTGCCTGTCATTGCCATCATCAGTTTCCATCCATGTGGTGAGGATCTAAGGCTGGGTGACATATCTTAATCATTGGCATAATGAATGGAGGATAAGCCCCTGTGAATTCCAGCCTTGGTCTGACAGAGGTGATCAGTAACCCCATATCACATTATCTTGTTAGGCTAAGCCTGGCCTGCCGAAGAGGAGGCGTCTTCCCACATATAGCGTCTGGATGCAGGTAGTATCATTGGGCTCGCTATCATTCAGACAATTGACTTCCATCAACAACCTTCATGAAGAACACTCTTATCTGACTTTTAAAGGAACAGAAAGTGACGAATGTGAGTGTATTTCTAACTGCAGAAAGAGTCAAAAGAGTGATCTTTGCAAGATTGTTTTGTTTGTGACAGCTATGCTCAGGTCTAGAACCTGCAGAGGGTAAGAGACAATAGTCCAAAATGACATTTTTATAGCTTTTACAACTCATTTAGATTTTTTTGTTCTTTGTGAGGTACTTAGGGTATGTTGCAGCTAAAAAAAAAGGTTTCTCAAGTGCACTACTATTTGGCAGCATTATTTCTTGTGTCTCTCCATTACACAATTAATGTGGCGAAACACTGAATCAGCAAACAGCACAATGTTGAATATTTTTTGATGGATGCCTGTCTGATTTATGGTAATAAGGCTTCAGAGGAGCCTCCTTAATGCAATACACTCCTCTCTTTTCGGGTTTTGGACAAGAAGTGCATTTTCAGCAAGAACACAATAGCAGCTCGGCAAACCAAACCATATGCCACAGAGTAAATGAGATTACATCTCATTATAAATGGATTCATCTGCTTTGAATACAGTCCAGGTCTCCCCGCCTTGGGACTTTCCATTACTAAATTACTCTGGGCCTATGGGTGGACAGTACCACCGATTGGACCTTCACAGGGCTTTTTTAAAATCTGAATCACTGGCTGCCTTTTTGTTCATTTCTTTAATTTACAATCTTTCTGCGCAAAGGATAAAACTTAATCAGAAAGGGTAATGTGTCTACGATACCATAGACCATTTCTATTTCATAGACTGGATAAGGAAAATGTATTGAGATCTGAAATATTTATTCCGCTGTTCAAATTGGATGTCAACTAAGTTTATAGAAAGTTTTGAATTATACAATTAATGCTGAGGCTTCCTGTCAGTTAAAAAGAACAAATGGATTAACTGAATCTCTAATAAGGTCATAACTAATTATTCACATGCTGATAAATAAAAGAAAAAGGAATTTTGCATTAAGTAGCAATTAACAGATGCCATAGAATGATAGAAATGCCATCTGTATGGGAGAGTTGAGCAAAGTATGACAATCTTAATCTACAATTGTGATTTTTTAAAAATTAATTTAAACTAGGTTATTGTTATCTCAAGAGTGATCGAGGTAAAAGAATACTGTATTGCACTTTCTCCCTCTCCATGTGAATCAAGTCCATTGATATTTTTTTTTACTTTTTGGCATGATTCCCTCTTCTTGGTTTGCCCCAGATCCACCTCAGTAGACAGCTTCCTTATTAGTGTTAGACTGTTAGCAAGGCTTTTTGTTGGTGCAGTTGGAATGAAGCCATACAAAGAAAACAAAGAAGTTAGGAAATTACTGCTTAAACTTGTAGGAGGAGTGAGACATCAAAAAGAGGTTGAGCATAACAACAAGATGAGAGGAAACAGTGGTGAGGATGAGGAGGAGGAGGAGGAAAAGACGTTTTGGAAGAGGGGAAAAAGAAGGTTATCTTACGTCTTAAAACAATATTCACATGGCTATTAAAATTTAAAGAGGTATTGGTTGCTGTACGTTCATGCTGGCCGTGAAGAGATTCTTTCTGAAGTGTTCTCAATGTGAGTTATAAATCTAGAGTCCTCTTTCTGTGCAAAAATCGTTCTAGTTCAGCTGAAGCTAATGTAAGGCATGGAAGAGCAGATGCTTCATTTGGGGAAACTAGTGTACAGCCTGTTATGCCAGCCATGTGATGTCTTGGGAAACTCTTCCTTAACAACAAAACTTCTAATTCATGAACATTGCCACCAGTCATGTTTATTCTTCACTCCGTCCTTGCCCCTCTAACTGATTCCGACATATCTTGCTTTCGATCTATCCTTTGCAACCAGTTTGCAGGTTTTGCTGGCAATTATCTATACCGCAATCGAGGTATTCTGTTCGCACAGCACGTCTTTATTGCTGATAAAGAAAATGAGTCAGATGAGAGCAGGAGGGCTGAGCTTGTTCACTGGCTGGGCCAGGGGTAGTTTACTTTGTTCTCATAATTAGACTCCTCCAAATCTCCATCGCTCCTGTTGGCAAAGTTTGACACAACCTGCTCTAATTGCTAACATGCACAGATGTGATAAAGTATACTTGCTGCAGGATAAGGGGATTAGGATGCTCTCCATGCACAGATCTGAACCTTGGGGATATGCAGTGAGAACTGCAGGAAATGTTTATGTGTATGAAGAAGTTACCACAGATAATTAGGTGTGCATGGTAAGTTAAGTAATGCAGCATCAATGGGATATTGAACCGGGTGTCTCTGATGATATTGGTGAAATATTCCTATCGCCTTGAACACTGAATTCACAAACAGATCTCGTGAATAACAGATTAGTGGATACTAATTTAAAATAGATTGTAGCTTGCCATCCTCCAATATCCACCGTGCCCTTGAATGTTGGCTCCAACCTCACATTAATCACAGTCTCAAGTCTAAGGGTTTAAATACTTTATTAATGCAATATTTGAGGTCAGTGCAACTTAGCAATACACATCTTTCCATATGCTTTTTCATATCACCTTGTCCAGAGAAGCCGGACACGTTAAAACTGAGCCAATATTCCTTCTCCCTCAGGCTTGAACCTAACTACCGCTCCTGGAAAGTTACTACAAATAGAACTGGTCCCCACTGAACCAAGCTGACCTGGACACACCTGAGACAGCCCTCAGCCAATCAGCAGATAGGACAGATGTCACACATGGCCATGACACATGGAAAAATGGGTCATGGGCATGTTTTCCAGCCTGTCTGTCTGCCTGTCTGTCTGCCTGTCTGTCTGTCTGTCTGTCTGTCTGTCTGTCTGTCTATCTATCTATATATCTATCTAGAGACAGAGAGAGAGAGAGAGAGAGTGAGAGAGAGAGAGAGCGCGCAAGGATTTCACTTTGCCAGGAAAGACAACAGTAAGGTACAGTGAGTTCACATCTTCAGAGAGGGTACACTGGAATTTGACATTGACATTGTCCTCTTCGTTTAAGTGTAAAAATTACTTAGAAGGCTTATGATGAAATAGAATAATTTTCCCCAGCCAGTATTCCCACTTGAATCCCCCATATTGACTATAATGTATTCATTAGTCCACAGATCACTCATGGCAGGGTTATGTTCTGCCATATTAGCTATGTATAGAAAATAATGTGCTGTATACAAAAATGAAACTATATTGTGCACACAAAAAACCACACACACACACACACACACACACACACACACAAACACTCTCTCTCACACACACACACACACACACACACACACACACACACACACACACACACACACACACACACACACACACACACACATTTGCATAATTGGCTTATGTCCACTCTATATAACACATATTCACCACATATTCAACATGCGTGTATGGAAGTGTCCACACACACACATTGTGTGCCCACAATATACATAGCACTCATTATGTTGCAGTCACACAGAAAACAGAGAGCATCCATGTTTTTGTCCTTCAAGGCAGTGTTGCCATGGTTACTGCATAAGCCTTGGCCTCTTCCCCATTTCCCCACCTAAAAGTGACAGTGTGATCAGTGCCAAGCCGCTCACCATCACCCCAGAGCATTACTGTGTCTGCTGCTATCCTTAACAGTCATCAGTATCTCTCCTCTACTACAAAAGGACAGCCAGCTACTCCTGAGTTACATTTGATCTTGTCAAAGTCACTCCTTACGTTGCCGAACCCTGTGAGTGGCTACAACCCCAGTGGCAGAAGGCTGTCTTATGAGTACCGTTTTTGTGTGTGTGTATGTGTGTGTGTGTGTGTGTGTGTGTGTGTGTGTGTGTGTGTGTGTGTGTGTGTGTGTGTGTGTGTGTGTGTGTGTGTGTGTGTGTGCGTGTGTGTGTGTGTGTGTTACATGACTGTGTCTATCTTGGTCCCAGTAGACCATCTTAATAAATGCGTACCTGCACTCACAGTTGTGACAGAGGTTGTGGCTGCCACACTTTTTTTTTTCTTTCATGATTTTGTTGACATTTACAGGCCCTTTTGGTTACAGTAATGCCCAGTGGACTGAAGATCAAAGTGAGAAGAAGTGGAAACACAGATAAGAAGTGAAAGAAAGAAACTCCAAACTTATGAATTTGATAACAGCACATGTCGACCCTCAGGTCTTAGCAAGGGGTGGTTGAAAACAGTATAACATATACAGTTAAACCCCTAAGTGGAGAATACATAGTGAGAATCTAAGGGGAAATAACTATTTGTTATCTGTGCATCATCATCCACTTGTCAAAACTCAACTTGCCTTTCCCAGTTTTGAAGAGAAAAAGAACACGGTGTGTTCAAAGTGAGAAGACAGCTGGATATGTCTGACTTAGGCCTATATATAGGAAAGTTGAGTAAAAATGAACAACATACATTATCAGCATTCTCTTTTATGTTATTTAGTTTTGCATTTTGCCTGGCAGATTTGTTTAAGTTTTAATCTCCTTTCATTGATGACTTTGTTAATAAAAGGCCAAGAGGCAGCAACTGTTTTACCAGACGGTCCTGCCCTGATTAGTGCTGTACACCCTTATTAACCTTAAATGATTACTTCTCATCATCACCATTAGGATGCAGTGGAGTTCCAGCTACTTAAGTAATCATCCAAGAAGATTCCCAACTTCTAATACAAATGAAAAAAGACAACCCCCCTTGAAAAGAGATTAGTTTAATTAGGCAAAACCGGTGCTGTTTTGTTATGCATGGAACTTAATAACTATCTGGACTGGCAAAATTGTCAAAGAACCAAAGAGCAATATTCTGCTTTTCTCCATCTTTCTGATAGATTTTAGAGATAGTGATGCCAAGACATTGTTTGTCCTTCGCATTTATGTTTTAAATGTTAAATGTCCCACTCAGTACAAATCAATCAATAATCAGTAAAAAGAAAGAAAATGGTTCATGACATCCTTATCAAAAATAAAGTAAATATTGGCCAATATATTGATATCAGTTTATTTTTCTTGTGCGCCAATATCCATTATTGGCCTGACTATAAAGCCCCCACACATGTACTGTGGCTGTCACAGAATTATTGCATCGTCATGGTCCACATTCTAATAAAGTAGAAGAAGAAACTGGAGGCTCCAGTTGGTTTTATGTTGGTCATTTCACATTGGTGGATAAATTAAAATATATATATACTTAAATATATGTTTTTGCTCTGTATGGTTTTATATCTTAGCTGTTATATATCTCAGCTGTCTTTCCAATGATCTTGATGCTGTCTAATCATTATTATCGTAAAGTTACGTCATCAATCGGCAGTGGAATAGATTTATGTTTTAATATGATTACACCTATAGAGTTAGAAGAGTATGAAGACGATAGAACCTGTCCTGGCCATTATTATCATTAAGGAAACACTGCAGCAAATGCATTATTGTATTTTCTAAACAGGCTTAGTGGCTTGCCAGTACGTAAAACATGGATTTAAAACTATTTAAAATCATAGTACATAGTGGCCTCCATGTTTACGTCCGTGTGCTGCATGACATCTTTCCCGCGGGTCACCCCATTTGCGACAGACAGCCGGACGGCTGGACAGAGACTCCTTTGACAATTGAAGAATGCAACATAGCCCACCTTAAAATTATGACGTCATGATGGGATCTAATCACCAAATACTCTTCACATTACTAAACTTTATTGGACACCATGTCAATACATGTATTTGGTGATTCTTAAAAAAACAAGTCACTCCTAGTTGAAGTAATATATAGTTGTTGAGATAGAGACAGTGAACCAAATTGTTAGACAAATATTGCCTCCCTGGAGCCACACAGTTGTCAAGGCTTACATTAAAGCAAATAAAGCACAGTTAGTAATTAGTTCACATATTGTTGTTTACTATCAAATATATATATAACTTTATTTTACAGACTCAAGGTCCAGATAGAAAAGTACACGTAACATATTACAAGTGGGGTAAACACAAACAAACAAACAAACATAAATACATACAGACATATTGACTACCACGTTACATAAAGGGAACATACAAAACATACATACATACATACATACATACAGGCATACAGACATACAAATAGCTATGCACAATAATTAAAACATGTACAGATGCGTGTTCCAGTGTTTCCAGAGTTGGGAGGTATATCTGGTATCACTAAGTGCAGGGTTGGTTAAGGCAGTTAAAATTGTATTCTTTGACTCTGTTAATCGGCACATCAATCTGTACATAAAATTCTTCAGCACAGCATGGAAGGTGGGAACATTACTCATCACAAACAAATGGCATAGACGTAGTAAACACAGAAAAGTTAAAGTCAGAGCTCTTGTATTGTGCCAGCACTATTTGACGGTGTTAACCTTTTACCACCTGTTCTACTATAAATGACATATCTACCTTTGTTATATTGGTCCCATCAAAGCATTTGTGTGAATGACCTGTGGAAGATGTTTAGATTGCGCTAGAAAAACCATCCTTTTTATTTAATTCCTGACCTTGTAAAGTTAAGTGTGCTGTCGTATGGAAGTGTGTGTTTGTGTGTTGCTCTGAAAAGGTTACACTCAGTGTGTGTCCTCTGGCTCTATGTTCAACACTGACTGTGACTTACTAAGGGAACAGTGTGTCTGTTCAATGTAAATGTGGTGGTAGGGCTCTGACAGCTACTTGGTCCCATGAGTGCAATTCTCTTTGGAAGACGAAGACTTGAGCGACGTCCTGCTGTCAGAAAGTGATTATATTCACTCCTGGAAAATATAACTGTGAATTATTCAAAATACATTGTGAACATGGAATCTGTGTTACTGCAATAGCACAAAGTATTGCATTGTATTGTTATCTTTTACTTCAGTTGATCTATCCTGCTTAGCTCAACTGTCAATCATTCAACCATGGATGTTGGTCTTCTCATGGGTAGTTCAGGGTTAGATTTCATGAGAAGTTACACAATAAAAAGTTGCATATCCAAAGAAGTGGCTCTGTCTTGCTGTTTAGGGGACTGGTTCTACCTCCAGTGGCAAAAGGGTCAAATGCAGATCATATATGACTTTTAATAGTTGAGCCAACATTCTTGAGGTGGTCCTCACACCTGGTGAGAGAGCATCTGTGCACCTTCTCTTTTATGTTCTAACGATCACAACTAGGTTGGAAAAAAAACTAATTTTGACTTAGGGCATGCTGAGGGACCTACATCTCCGGGAGCCTGACAAGGCTTCCAGGAAAAGGAAGATCTCAGCAGTAGGCCTACTTGGCTTGTTGCCACTGTGGTCCTGATCTGCATAAGTGATTAGACAATTAATGGTTAAATAACACATGTCCTGTTTTTTACAGTTAGGAGCAGTTAGCATTACTTTAGCAACAAATAAAGCTTACTGTCCATCAGGAAACTCAGTACATCACTGAGAGTCGAGGCAGAGCAGGAAAAACCAGAAAACATTTTCTCCAAAAAATATAATCAAGTTCTACCAAAATCATCTTATAAGATGTTACGCACTTATCCCAGGAGATCCGACCCTCTCTCCAAAGTTACATAGTGCGAGAACAGGTGATCGGGGCGGAAAGTGATGAAAGTGAGATGATAAAGAAATATGGTCCTGTATATTGTCTCTTATTTTGTCTGCTTTTATATTTTTAACTGTTTTTAACTGCTCTTTAATGTTTCATTTCTTATACTGCACTGTAACTTCTATTCTCATATTTTCTTTTTATTTTTTATTTTTTTAAAGATTATTTTTTGGGGCTTTTTTCCCTTTATTTTTGAAAGTGGATAGATATGAAAGGGGGGAGAGAGATGGGGGATGACACGCAACAAAGGGCAGCAGGTCAGATTTGAACTCTGCGCCGCTGCAGGACTCAGCCAACATGGGGCAAACGCTCTTACTGGGTGAGCTAGAGGTCGCCCCCTATTCTTGTATTTTCTGTTTTTAATTTATTTTTAATTTTTTATCATTTTTAACTGCTCTTAAATATTTTATGTAAAGCACTTTGAATTGCCCTGTTGCTGAAATATGCTATACAAATAAAGCTGCCTTGCCTTGCCTTGCCTTGTTCATCGTCAGTCTCCGTTTTTTTGCGTGGCTTCCTAGGGAGATATGGGCATTGGTAAGACGGAGGGAAGTTTAAGATAGTTCATTTGGTGATGGCGCAGTGGATATGACACATGTGCAGTGAATATGACACATGCCTTTGGTGTGGGAGACCCGAGTTTGATTCCCACTGCAATACATTAACCAATGTGTCCCTGAGCAAGACACTTAACCCCTAGTTGCTCCAGAGGCGTGCAATCTCTGACATAAATAGCAATTGTAAGTCACTTTGGATAAAAGCGTCAGCTAAATGACATGTAATGTAATTTACAGATACTAACAACATTATTATAACAAAAAGTTGGTTGAGTATTGGCAAAGTATCCCTTTAAGGTAAAATAGTTACATAATGTTGCTTTAAGGTTCTCAGTAAGAAAACCAGTCGGAAGAGATGCAAGGCTAATGCAGACCTAAAAGCATAATGCCATATCCATAATGTATTTTAAATCAGGTTCTAATTTCATTATAATGTACTCATCACAATAGGATGGCACGTAATGCTCTGTGAGCAACACTTAAACAATTAAAGAAGCTCTTTTGTTTCACAGTGTCAGCTGTTATAGTCTCTAAAGTTAAAGGAACACGCCGACTTATTGGGACTTTAGCTTATTCACCGTAACCCCGAGAGTTAGACAAGTCGATCCATACCCTTCTCATCTCCGTGCGTGTCGTAACTCTGTCTGACAGCTCCACCGTTAGCTTAGCCTAGCACAGATCCTGGAGGTAACCGGCTCCAACTAGCCTACTGCTCCTAATAAGTGACAAAATAACGGCAACATGTTCCTATTTACATGTTGTGATTTGTATAGTCACAGCGTGTACAAATAACGTCACTTGAGACACAGCCATCTTCTAACTGTATACAAACTGGGAACTATATTCTCAGAAAGGGAAGCAGTGCTACTTGGGCGGAGTGATATGCTTGCAGCTCTGCTCAGAGCTGCAGCGTATCACTCCGCCCAAGTGGAGCCGGTTACCTCCACGATCTGTGCTAGGCTAAGCTAACGGTGGAGCCATCAGACAGAGTTACGACAAGCACGGAGATGAGAAGGGTATGTATCGACTTGTCTAACTGTCGGGGTTACGTGAATAAGCTAATGCCCCAATAAGTCGGCGTGTTCCTTTAAAGACAAAGTGCAAATCAAAAATTATGCAACCATACCATCCAGTCTTCTGCTTCTGTTTTATCAACAATAAGTTGTGCTATAATTCATTTTCCAGCATTGGTGATACACAAACCTATCCTTTTTACACATCTTTTTTATAAAATTAAACTGGTGGGTTTCAATGAGTTATCGATGATAACTGGCAAATGTGTGATGCTAAAATTAATATGCATAGTAATATGTAAAAGTTGCCATAGATTGTACAGGTATCAAAAAGGTCTACATTTTTAAACATGTTCCATAGTGCCTTTGGGAGATGATCAGGTATGATACATCATTAATGAATATACAGCTGTCTGTGATAAAAGAATACAGACTACCTCATTTCTTGAACACATTGCAACATGCTGCTGTAGGGTCCGCATGTGTTTACAGGGAGGTCGGGCATGTGTTGGTGCTAGATTTTGTGTGAAAGTCAGTATATGTCTGGAATATCAACAACCTCTTTACACCTCTGATTGCTCTGCCCTGAGGAGCAGAGTGATGAAAGAGAAAGTTGGGAGTAGAGTCAGAGGTGAATTTCAGGGCTTTTCTCCCAGCAGCATCCCTGTCTGAGGGTGAAAATGATCCTCCAGCCTGTTTGTTAATTGCAAGCTCAGTGTTGGCTCTTACACAACATAGACATGTACCCAGTGGAATTAACTCTTGTAAGTTAGTTTAGTTTAGTCGTTAGTTTCGCACATTCCTTACATTGGCACAATCATAACATTTTGATTAGATTTTGTCCTGTACCTTTGAGCTACAACAAACTTCCAACTCTGAGCCATCTTACTCGAATGATAAGAACTACACAGTGCTTATTGCTACTTTCCTGGAATAAGCACAGTGATATACAGTCAAATCAAATGTTGATTTAAAGTAATACACAGAGCTTGCTTTGGCAGCACCGCTCCCCCTTCGTGAGAGCCAACTCCATTTGGGCATCAGAAAAAGCGTGACATTTTACAGGGTTGGAATGAGTGCAGGATCTGTTGCTCTTTGGGTGCTGGAATGGGGCCAACAGCACATCTATAACCACCCCCCCCCCCCGCCCCCCCCCCTGCCAAGTCAGTGTTTGGCACACCAAGGATGAACTCCACCTCAGTCAAATCCCCAAATGAAGATCTCAGATACCTAGTGGGGATTAGACAAACTAAGAAGGCAGGTTTTGGTAAATAATAATTGAACTCAAGATAGCCAGCAAAGGAACAAATGTACAACCAGGGAAATGTAAAAATAAAAGCCTCAGAGTTTACTCATGTGAAGAAATTGCATACAATAGAAATATGGGTTGTGCATTTGAATATGCAGTTGTGTTTATTTTACTGACTGCTGATGTGTGTGTGTGTGTGTGTGTGTGTGTGTGTGTGTGTGTGTGTGTGTGTGTGTGTGTGTGTGTGTGTGTGTGTGTGTGTGTGTGTGTGTGTGTGTGTGTGTGTGTGTACCAGCCTTGAGGTGGCCATCAGCAGTCAGGAGTCAGCAGAGCTATCAAGGTAACAGCAGTGAGCCTGATAGGAGAGGGGAATTAATTGTCACCTTTACCTCAGCATTTTTATCAGTAAACTGTGGTCATTAAATCAGAGCTGTTTGCCCTTCGGGGGCCATCAGGAAACCTTTAAGTTGCATCTTCCACAGAGGAGGTTAATCGTTGCTGTAAGACACAAATACACATGAAAATGGCATCAGGTTGGGACAGCATTCTCTGCTTCGATTCCACACATATCATATGTTTAACATGTTTTTAAGAATGAAAATAATGCAAGAGCAGAGGGCTTCCCACATAAAAAAATTCATGTATCTGTTGACTCATTTTCATTCAAAATGATAAATAATACACTTATGTTGTGCTCACTATTAAAGGTGCTCTAAGCAATGTCATGCGTTTTTTAGGCTACAGCATGTTTTGTCACATACAGCAAACATCTCACTATCTGCGAGCTGCCGGTCCCCTGAACACAGTGTAAAAAAAAACGCGGTCTCTGTAGACAGCCCAGGCTCCACAAACGCCAACAAAAACAAACTGTGTCAACCTGCACCACGAAACATAACAAACAGTGTTCCAGCCAATAACCGACAAGAAGGATTTTGGGGGTAGCGGTTGGGGGGTTAGTGCGCATGCATATGAAGGGGGGTGTGGGGAGTGGAGGAGAGATAAGCGTGAAGAGGGAAGTTAGCTAGAGGAGAGCTGTCCTAGACAACGACAACAAGCTAGCCTCCATTTTGTTTGACAATACTTGAAACGTCAACTTAGAGCACCTTTAAACTTTGCATAAAGCATAATTTGAGGGTGACACTATGTTAACGAATGCTATAAATTTAACAAGATAATCAATCCCACAAACAGAAATTCACTATCTAAACGTTACCGCTGAGTGACTATCTGTGGCATCCCGGGTCGCAGCTGCAAATATAAGTAGACGGCCAAAATACACAGACCTGCATAAAGCCATAGCTCACGCCACACCACTGGTTACTAATGTACGTGAAAAGTAATTTGTGTATCCGCCCCGTGTTTCAGAGCCACACCACTTAAAAAACATATAATCAATTCTTTTTCCTTCAAAGAAATAACAGCTCAGGCAGTATAAGAGCACAGCAAATTTGAGTTTGATAAATACCTCTCAAATCTGTACAATACCACAAACAACATACAACATGGATGCTAAGCTATGCCAGCTAGCTGATGGTTGTAACTTCATATTTAACATATTATTTTTAAGGTGGTGGACTCAGTGCAGTCTCACTGCTGGGAATGATTTTTTCTGCTTTTGCACTTGTCTCTCTTCGGATCACCATTAAATAGACCTACTTACTCAACTAATCCTCCAACTTTTGTCACTGAAACTTAACTTGTTTGTTTCTCGAGGCGCCGTAGGACTGAAAGGATTTTGAATTTTAATGTCAGTGTAGTGTCTTCAGATAATTACAGAGGGCAGTTGACCATGAAATTCAACCCACCTTGTTGTTCAGTGACATTTGAATTATTGGAACCGCTCACAGACTCATCGTTTGAAAAGGCCTGTCTCCGTGCAGCAGAGTGTGTCTCTGTGTTTGTGTGTGTGTGTGTGCGTGTGTGTGTGTGTGTGTGTGTGTGTGTGTGTGTGTGTTATTTAATTTCTATTCTTGTGAGTTTAAGGAGTGGGGGCATTTTTCACAAGGTGAGGTAATTTTGGCCATTCGGTATTTTATCAAGGGGCCAGTTTACCTTCAGGGACTTAATTGAGTCAAAGGTTCTTCTAAGGATAGCTGTACAAGGGCACAGAGGCATAAACAAGAATGTCTGTGTGCGGGTTTGAATGTGTGTGGCTGTATGTCTAAATAACTAGCAATTTGTCATTTTCAAACAAGCGTGTGAGTGACTTTATGGTGAGTAATATGGTGTGCAGAAGTATACATTTTATATATTGGGCACTGTATATCCATAACCATAATAGGATAACCATATGTGTTGCAGTGTGTCTGAGCTGTGTTTCCTGACCCTATTGATATTCTGTGGACTGTACGTATCGTTGGGATAGGATCCCTGTTGACTCAATTAGGGCTGCATATTGTTCTGCAAAGCATTGAATAATGTGAGAAGAGAGAGACATTGACACAGTCTGAATATAGATGACCATGTTCTAGCACAAATTATTCTCCTCCCAGTTATGAGCTTTAGCATTGATGCTGTGTCCCATATTGCAGGCTTGATTGACATGTTTAAGTAAAGCACTGAAAAGGTCAAACTAGATCAACTCCTGTATGCCCATCAGAATAACATAAACTAACCCAGTACAGTAAGAGTTTTCCACATCCCCAGAGGAATTAGATAGACAATGCAGTATTGTGTGGTGTAAAAGGTAGAGGATTGTGCATAGGCTGAGTAAGACTGAGCGTTATAGTTTTTAAATTGACTTACTGTACGTGCTGCACCTGCTTCTCTTCAGTGCAGACAGTGATTGCTCTGAGAGCTTTTCCACTGGAGCCCTATTGTTTTGCTTTGCTTTCATGAGTAAACTTACATGTAGAGATGATTACCAGACTCTGTAGTCACACAGGCCCCCAGAAAAGAATGCAAACTGAAAATAGCAAGGGTCGAGATGTACCATTAATCAGACTGATGATATTTTATGCCATTTTTTTAAATCACAGCTAGGTTTGGAGCCTTCCATTAAAGTAATATGTTGTGTGTCTGCTTTAAACTGTATAGTATGTCTTTGAAAGGTAGAGTGTAGAGATCCACTGGACCCCAGAGGTCTTCACGGGGTCCACATGGTTTGGAGGTCAGACATCTTACCTGGACATATTGGTTTTGCTCTTTTACCTGTTCACTGTTTCTCTTACAATATGTCACTGTTTCATTCTTATTTGGTGTTTCTTTATTTCCACAAAAAAATATTTCTGAGCTTTCCCTATATATATATATATATATATATATATATATATATATATATATATATATATATATATATATAGTAGTGTTCACTAAAGTCTAAAACAAAGACACCTGCTTAGGCTTTCAGCTAAAATTGCAATCAGCAGTGTTTGATAGGCACCAGCCTGAAATTCACTCTGTTTTGAATGTGTGGTTAACAGTTTTGACAGCAGTGTGTTAGCATTTGAACAAAGTGCTGTAGATCCACAGTGTTGTGCAGGTTGTGGTTAAAGTAATGGGATAAGTGTGTAGAATTTTGAAAACTTTGTTCAAGCTATGAAAAACAAACTAGAGTTTGGTCTGCATGAACTGCTGCTGTGTAGAGTTTTGCATGTGACTCCAGTTGTGTCGTCTGGCAATCGAAAATAAACTGTAATGCCCTCTGATCACTTTCAAAATTAATAGCATCTGTAAAAGATTTATGCTATTCAATGACAATTATTATTAACAAATTTTGAACTTTGTTTCACAATGACAGTAAAATTATATCCTGTATATCTCTTCCATTTGGCTACAGAATGTTTTATTGTTGGAGCAGTTGCTGAAAATAGGTCATTTTATTATTTCTATTAGTCTGTGAAGCATATAAACAAATTACTTTTGGAATTATTTTCCATAATTTTGCATTCGTTCTTTGGGCATTATTATCAAAATTGTTGCTCTTTTAGACTGCAGCAGTATTCTTTCTCTATTTGGGTCTGTTCAGATCTAATTATCCTTGGGTCTGTTCGGACTGGGTCTCTAATCAAAATTGACTACGCACATTGGGTTTGAGTAGGTTTTCCACTGGTTCAGTTTGGATCCACAGTTCAGGAAAGTCCACAAAAAAATTTAATTCAATAACTTTATTAATCCCACAAGGGAAAATGAGTTAATAAAAAGGAGGGATATTTAAGGCTGCTATAATCAGTTTATATATGAATGTGTCAAATGACAATGTAAAAGGGGTCGTTTGTATAAACCTACAGAGAATAATCACCTGAATCTGTAGCTCCCCTCAGCTTACAGAGCGTAATAGGGTGTTCAGCCCATTGTGTAGCTGTCTGACCCACAAATTTACTGTTTTGGTTCACTCTCACCGCTCAAAGCATCCAAGATTATCTTGTTTCAGGGGCTCTTAAATTCTCAGCTACGCCCCTGCTGGGAGGCCTATCCTGTGCAGTGGTGTAGTCTACGTGATAAGCATATGCAGTAGACCCACTAAAAAAGCTCCAGGATTTCCATATATCCACTTAAAAATGCCCAATGACAACAACATCATTTGCATTGTAATTTTGATATATTTTGAATGTCATCTGTGTTTTTCTTCTTCACATAGGCTAAATAAAGGTATTTCCACTGCAAATTGGTGCATAAATATGGGGCGCTGATTGTAAAAGGCTGGTTACACTTTTTTAGCTGATAAAAGTGTAACCAGCCGCCCATACATAAAAGTGTCAGAATGCAGGAAATAAAGTCGTTGATGCTCAAAACTTCCCTGGAGGAGGACACCCAGACCCCCCACTATATATATAGTATACAGTTCAGTATGTACAATACATTAGACAACACCACTGATCCTCTGATAACTCAGAAGGCAGCAGTTGCCTTTGATATGTGGAAATAGTAGGCTATATTGATGCACGTATGTATATATTGTTGGATGAGCTTATCCATGTTTCCTCTGAGGAGAGGAACCCCCTTGGCCAATTCATTCTGAGTGACGAAGGAGGGGTGTATCATTTAAAAAAAGGTTTTCATCAGTGCGTAAAACACTTTGCGCTTCGCTCCTGGTCAAGGTTTCCGATAAATGCAGTTTTGATCCACAGTCCGCCCTGCGCAAAGAGAGAGAGAGAGAGAGAAAGAGAGAGAGAGAGAGAGAGAGAGAGAGAGCGCTCCTCCTCCTCTTTCGTCTCTTCCCACCACTCATCCCGAAAAGCCAACGTAAGACGGTCTTCACGTCGGAGTCCTCTTATCATATCTGCACTCGCATAATGGAAACTGAATTAAAACAGCTGTGGTACGTCCGTCTCCGGTACTTTTCCGCTTTCACCTCAGCAGTAGCGTTTGTCTAATGTGGCTCTCCTCTTCGCTCAATAACTTCTTCTTTCCTGGTAATTTCCCCCCCCCCCCCTCCCCTCCCCAGACACGCTTTCAGAAATAACCAAACCTACATCTTGTAATTAAACTGCTCTGGAAGAAGTTCGTGTTTCTTCGGATGGAGAATTTTGAATCGGTGAGTTGAAGAATCGAAGTTAAAGCTGCCGATATCAGCTGTATTTAGTTATCAACCTGTTCGACAAAATGAATCGCTTTTGCTTTTTTCGCGTTGAGGGTAGTGGCCAATTTTGTCATCAAGAATTGTCAAAAATGCTTGTTTGGAATCGGGTTGCATGCTACTAAATTAAATCGTGAATTTGACCTGAATAATCATTAACTTCTTTCATTCAATCTAAGTAAAACAAAAAGCATATTCTGTTTTGTATCTAGAACTCAACAGGTTTCTAATCTCTTGCTTCTATCTCTACAACCTTGTAAATGTGTCTGTTTATACTAAGGAGTTCAACAAACAAAAAAACCTAGGCCTATATAGACAATTTTATGATGCCATTTCTTTGCTTGCCTTCCGTTTAACAAAAAACTATAACATGCAGTAAATTGTGGTCCTGCTTGTTAACTGTAACCCAATAGAAGGAATATGAGAAATATTGCCTTAACCAATAGAAGGAATATGAGAAATATTGCCTTAAAGTAATAATGGGGAAGATGATGCTTATTGGAAATTACAGTATGTCCCTGTAATCACATTAAAGCGTAGGCAACTATATAGCGATATAACTATATCAAATATACTTTATATTGTGCACTGTAAAGGCTTCTCACCTTAAGTGTGATGTTAAATTAGATTTCCATTAAAGATACTTTATAGCTGTCTCAGCGAGACTTCCATTTAGGATATGAGTTGTATTCTTAATTTTCGTCTTCATTGTTATGTTCATTCCTTTTATTTACTGGCTTTACTTTTTTACGATCCTTATACTCACATCTGTAACATTAATTTATCTTAAATTCTCATCCCATCTAATTTTTGAATTGCTCATCATTTGCTTTCACTCTCCTGATCAAATCAGCAGCCCTGTCCTTAACCATACAAATTATCTCATTCTCTTCCCTTTTAGAGGGTGAATGAGCTGATGTCAAGCAGGTTGTAAAGGTGCTGGACTTGTTCCCCCCCGACGCCCCAAGCCGGACACAGCATGGCGGCAGGAGTAGCGGCATGGCTTCCCTTTGCCCGGGCAGCAGCGATCGGCTGGATGCCTGTTGCCAATTTGCCCATGCCAGTGGCTCCCACTGAGAAGAACAAGCGTCAGGATGAGCTAATCATTCTTAATGTCAGTGGACGGCGCTTCGAGACCTGGAGGAACACGCTAGACCGCTTTCCAGACACCCTGCTGGGGAGCTCAGAAAAGGAGTTCTTCTACAACGAGGAGACCAAAGAGTACTTCTTCGACCGGGACCCTGACGTGTTCCGCAACGTACTCAACTTCTACCGCACAGGCAAGCTCCACTATCCACGCTATGAGTGCATCTCCTCCTATGAGGAGGAGCTGGCTTTCTTCGGCATCATCTCAGAGATCATCGGTGACTGCTGCTACGAAGAGTTCAAGGATAGGAAGAGGGAGAATGCAGAGCGTCTAATGGATGACCAGGAGGACAACAAGGACGCTAAGCTGCCCAACATGACTTTTAGGGAGACCATGTGGCGGGCTTTCGAGAACCCCCACACTTCCACCATGGCCCTTGTCTTCTACTACGTCACTGGCTTCTTCATTGCTGTCTCTGTCATCACCAATGTGGTGGAGACGGTGCCCTGCGGCTCATCGCCCAATCAGAAGGAAGTGCCATGTGGTGTACGCTACACCGTGGCCTTTTTCTGCATGGATACGGCATGTGTCATGATCTTTACCGTGGAGTACCTGATGCGCTTGTTTGCTGCGCCAAGCCGCTACCGCTTCATGAGGTCCGTCATGAGCATCATAGATGTGGTGGCCATCTTGCCCTACTACATTGGCCTGGTGATGACTGACAACGAGGATGTGAGTGGCGCTTTTGTGACCCTCCGTGTTTTCCGCGTATTCCGCATCTTTAAGTTCTCCCGTCACTCGCAGGGCCTGCGCATCCTGGGCTACACACTGAAGAGCTGTGCCTCGGAGCTGGGCTTCCTGCTTTTCTCCCTCACTATGGCCATAATTATCTTTGCTACCGTCATGTTCTACGCAGAGAAGGGTTCAAGCTCCAGCAAATTCACCAGCATCCCAGCCTCCTTCTGGTACACCATCGTTACTATGACAACGCTCGGGTAAGAGCAGAGCAGACACCTCTTTTGTGTGTAAGTGTGTGTGTGTGTGTGTGTGTGTGTGTGTGTGTGCGTAAGTGTGTGTGTGTAAGTGTGTACATGTGTACGTGTATTTGCAGTTGGGTCTGTAATGTGTGAGTAAATGTTTGATTATGATTGGACTTCAAATCTGTGTCTGACTGTGTGGCCCAAAAACCTAAAACTGCCTCAGAAGTCAGTGCCACCCTTTCCAAGACATCCTTTCCAAACTTTATGCATAATGATAAGAGACTACAGAGAGTTTGCACTTTTCAGTAGTCTGTGTTTGAATAACTGATGGTATTCTTCAGGGGGAAAAGTGGCCATCAAGATATTCTCTTCCAGTGATGGACATGCCAATGCATGCCCTTTATACATCACTGATACGAGGGAGAGAGATGTAGGACAAAGTTGAAGGCCTCTTAGTGAAACAATGACATAGAAAACAGAGATTATACCATTACTTTCCTCTCCAACGTGCCCTGTGGTTATCAGAACTGAAACAGTGACTTCACATGAGAGCTCTCTTCCTTCTTCACTCACTCTTTGTGAGTTACACTAGTTGCTGGCCTTGACAATGAAGTGCCTCTTGGTACAAAAGCTCTGATGCAGAATATCAAAATGCTGCTCTCCATTTTAGGAGGCAAGTGAGTGGTTCCGTTATTTGCTTTTGGGAATGAGGCAGGGATAATTATTGTTAACACAGTTTTTAAAGGCAAAATTGTTAAAGGCACCATTATTCACTGAATGCCTGAATTACCCTGTAGCCCAGGTCTGTTGTCATTGTGTTTTTTACAGGCTCATGAATCGGCTTTGATTGAGTTTAACAAGATGAACATGAGGAACATGTTGATGTTTTGTCTACCAACCTGTTTTTCTTCATTTTTCATTTTATGGCAGTGAGCGGAACCACACATACATCATACATTTTACACCACACACACACACACACACGCACACACACAGTTCTGTGATGCGGCACTATTAGGCCTAATGGTAATGTGTTTCATGAGCGTCCCCTGTTGTGGATGTGTGAGTCAGACTGAGAGGCTGACAAATTGCAGCATCCTGCTAAATGTCAGAGTCATGGAGGCCATAAATGGCTCTGAGCTCATTGCTGTGACACAGTTGGCACCCTGTCATTTTGCCCTGCCATTCACAACCTGCCCAAAAGATCTGGTGTTGAGCTGATGTTTGATTCTGGATCGGTTGTTTGGTGTTTGTGGACATATTATTAGCAACTGAATTGTGGAAATTGGCATGGCATTCTCTGCTGTTTTCTGTTAATTTTGTGAGCATGCAGCAGTTTGCTTCGCCGTCCATGCTAACCTGTAGTCTCTCTGTGACCTGAGACGCTAAACTGCTTTCCTGTCGAGTTAACAGTAGGATTGCGGAAGAGGAGGGGTTGTGTGCTGTGTCTGTTTGTGTATTAAGAGAAGGGTAGTTGTTTAACTCGGCCTCATTAACAAAGAAGGGGCCAGAAGTGGGTGTCAGAGTGACTAATGATGTGGTCCACTGCATTTGCTGACTAATGACATTCTGGTCTCTGCTCTTGGATTACATCATAAATACGCACAAACTAACCATGTGCACACAGACAATATTTGGATTTGTGCATGTATAAACTAACTTAATGAAAAATATGTGTTTTTGCATTTGTGTGCGTGTTAAGACCTTGTATGGGGTTTTCCTTGAGATGGTGTGAGCATGTTTCACAGCGTCTTCCAGTAAATGTGATTTCAGATGGACAAAGTTTTCCCACTTTTTTGTTCTCCAGCCATTGAAATCTGTGGATAGATATCTTGACTGTCTGCCGTGCAATCATTTATACTCATCTGACTAAACAAGATGAAAGCCATTTCCCACAGACAATGTTTTCCTTTATTTCTTGTCTTCCTGTCTAGGTGCCTCAGGGTTAAGTGTTAGACTTTGTTTTCCCTGCACTCATGTTTAATTTACTGCTAACTTGTGAGCTTTAGCCCTGGTGTTTGCGCTACACTCAGAAATACTGTTTGTGTGTTTTGATGTTTTGGTGTCCATATGTGCGAACGTGAGATTTTGTGTTTACATGCACACACGTGCTCATTGGCACTATGACATGCAGCAAAAAGGGTGCCTTATCTGTGCCACATACATGCTGCCTTGCCCGCTGTGGCTTTTGGAGTGTTTCGTTTATCTGACGATAATCCGGCCTCAGTCAGAATCAATAATCTCCCTTCAACAATGGGCAATGAAATACCAGGTAAATAACTTGAAGTGCAGCTCTCCTCTTTCTTCCTGAGGCCTGTACTACGAATCAAGATCAACATGCCCTGGATTTATTTGTTACCGAGCTTCACCTAACCTAATAACTGCGGTCCTGCATAAACTGTGTCACAACGGTGGTTAACAACTAGTTCAATCAACCCAGGGTTTCCCAATCCAGCGACGCGCACGTTCACATAAAAGAGGTGGTGTTTGTGCAGCATGACCAATCGCAAACATCTACCAGAGCCGCATATTTTACATAGGAGGAGCACACTATAATTCTACATAAATATGAAAAACACAGACATGGTTTTACAGGCAAAAAGCAATACAGTCTCTTCCTAAAACAGGAAGGAAAGCTGGCAAAATGATAGCAAACGCTGTAAATGCGTGAATCACAACAGGTGTCAATATCACTTCCCCATCAGTCAGGCACAAGATCTGAACACATAACCTGCTCCCAAGCAGGTTAGGTGTTCAGCATAAGTTACTACGGCGATTTAACCCGGTAACAAGTGATCCACCGTCGTGATACACAACCCTGGGTTGAACCTTAAGTTACCTCATTAATGCCAAATCTTGCTTCGTAGTACAGGCCTCGGGAAGTGGACGTTGCTTTAATGACAACAGCATGTCATTGGAGAAGGGAAATGGAGAGGAGAGAAAGAAAATTAAGGTTGGTGAAAAAGACACAGTTGTGGATCTATTTATTGCATTTTACTTTTTAGTTATATTTGCAGCATTTTGGTTCTGCTTTGGTACAAACGAGAAGTCTAAAATCCTCAAAGGCAGACCCTAGAGGCCGCTCCTTATGACCAACTGGACAAAAAGAGGTTTAACCAGCCATGCAAGTTAGCAAGCCACCAACCAACACTGCCATCCTTTGAGCCCTGTGCTCACTCTATAGTCGAGCTAAAAAGCTTAACTCAAATCCAGCAAATGAGGGGCAGACAGGCACACAGTGGTGAGGCTTTAGTTAAATCGCACACATTCAGGCAAAAGGACCTTTTGTGGGATTTTGTTCCCTAGGTTGTTAAACAAATTGATTTTGACCTTTGAGTGATAACAATGTTGAGCATTTGTCATATTCGGTTGAACCTGTATTGTAAACTGCTGTGTGGCTGGGGAGGAGGCAGAGAGGGTGTTTGTGAGAGAGATGCAGCAACTATTAAACCTCGGCTTTTCATTACAGGTCCATCTAGACTCATGCCTTTATTCACACCATGAAAGAGACAGAAGAAAATAATAAAAGTAAACTTCTTAATTGTTCAAGTGTGATCCCAGTTTGGCAGTTAAGTTACTAACAAGACTTTTAGTCTTTTGTTTTTATTACGTTTATTCATCATTATCTGTTTAGAGGATTTTTTTTTTGTTCAGCACTAAACTTGAACCTCTCGCCGCAGCAAATGTTCAGTACACTATTGTTAATAAAAATAGATGAGGTCTATATATATATATATATATATATATATATATATATATATATATATATATATATATATATATATATATATATAATGAATCACAGTCAGTTGAATGTAGTGTTTGGAATTACCTAACCTAATTACCTTTTCACAATGACATGCTCATTAAAATGCTAATTCAGCACATAGGAGTGTGATACTCCTCTACAGTACCTGCATCTTATCAAACGTTTTCACTGACTGCACCACTTGAGAAATGAATTTTCTCCATATAATAATTTGCCGAACCTCATCTAATTAATAGAAGGAAATACATTGCTCGCTTGCTTTACCTATGGATTTTACTTCTTAAAAAGCTTCTGTGCTGATTGTCAATACCCTGCTCTGGAGCAGCTTACCGCAATACCTCTCTCTCTTTTTTTAATGCCAAAAATAACACCAAATATCAATTGTGTTTCCCCTGTATTCATTCACCGCCATGAACTGCAGCGACGCACTGCTGTTGAGTCACTAACTGAGACAACTGTCTGTGGTTTGTTCACATCCAGTCTGGATCGACTACGGTTCATTTACCGGATAGTTCCGGCACTGCCGGTAGTTCCGCCGGATGTCCCTTGCTTTCCGCTTTCTTTGTGTTAACTTTAAAGGTGCTATAGGTAGGATTGTGAATGTCCAGGACTTAGCCAAAACAAATAATTTAACATTGACTACTTCTCAGTCCCTCCCCCCTTTCTGCTAAAGTCCAAAATGGTCTGCTATGTCCCTCCCCCCCAAAGGGAGAATGAATGTGTGTGCATGAGCAGTGATTGACACGCAGTTAGACCCCCCCCTGGCCCTGATTGGTGCATCTGAACAGGGAGCTGTGGATTTTTCCAAATCGCAATACAGGCTGTAGGTGGTGCCAGAGGAGCCAGATTTTTTTTTACCTGCTTCATGTAGTTATACTAGAACATGGGGTCAGTTTCAGCAAATATGACAGAAAGTTAGTTTTATAAGTCTTACCTACTGCACCTTTAATCTCCGGTCGCTTCGAGGAACCTCTGAGCAACATTACATGCTGAAATTGGCAAGTGTAAATTTGGACTGTGCTGCAAGGCATGCCTGTTTGATTTGTTCAGGGAATGATTGTAAAGATTTACAAAGAATATGTTTACTCTGTTTACTCTAACTGGGACATTTTGGGGATTCACTATGGACAAAATACAATGGTAAGAGCAATTTTGTTTAACCATGTATCCAGCTAATTTATATAGCTCACTGTTGACCTAATTTCCCTGCATAGCTAGCTAGCTATTAGGGGTGTAAGGTTTTCAGAATTCACGGTTCAGTATGTACAACGGTATTTGGGGTTACGGATCAGTATTTTTTCGATACTTCAGGGATAACAAAAAGATACAGGAGAATAAAAAAAAGTTTACATTTATTTTGAAAAATCAAAACATTCAACAGTGGCTTATTGGCCATTATTCTAAAACTCCAGAATTTCTGTTCTGCGTGTGCGAGTAATAGACGGATTATTTCTCGTATAACAAACTGAACAGTTTTAGACTTTATATTTTTATTTGTTTAATACTGTAAATAGTATATTAAAAACCAACTAGATCAGTGCTTTCTTAAAATGCACTCTATTACACGTAACAGAACATATCAGCTATTCTCTATGCATCTAGTCATCTTTACAGACTGATTAAGCTGTTTCATTTGGCGAAGTACTGATGATAGTTGGAGTGCTTGGTTGTGTTGTAGTCATAAGCATAGCCAAGCCTGAGTATGATTAGTATCCTTATCAAAGACCAGCTTCTTTTGATCACTGCTCCTCCGAGATCAACGCACTGCTCTCTGTCTCCCAGACAACCACACAAGACCTTTCACGTACACTATTGGTTGTTGTGGTGCAAGGGTTGCATGTCCATGTAGAAAACGTATGTGGGGGGCGTCTACACTTTGGGTGCATGTGCCTGCTTGTGTTCACTCGTGCCCATAAATACGTGTGTGTGGCCTTCTTTGTGTGCATGTGATTTCACCCTCTTTCACAACTCATTGTCACCGAACTCTGATTTATAGAGCATTTATTCTGGAGCCAACAGCTTGTAAAAAAACAATGGTCAATGCAGATGAGCGAATATAGATTTGAGCAGTAGAGAGAAATGTGGCAGCCATTGTTAGTGCTACTAATTAGAATGGGCGATGAGGGTATGATTCAAAGATAGCACCTAAATGTGATGTCACTGACCCCTTATCTTAGATTCATGAGAGCAGTTAAGGAAGTCATTTGTCCATGGTGATTTAGGTCCAGGTCTGTTCGTAACCTTTTTCTTTTTTAAGGTCAGGATTAGTGGTGAGCTGACCTTCACTTAAATCAGTTAAGACTTATTTTATTTGATGCATAATGACATGAGTGCATGACACACATACAGTACACTGCAGTGTGAATGATTTATGGCTCAGTGTCATAGCTACGATAAATGCAACATGTAAGAAATGTGAGATGAGCGCATTCAGCTTTCTGTTTAAACTACTTTTACAGTCACAGCACCAGACACTATTATCCGTAGAGACTTACAGTACTCAGTATTCATAAGTTAGACAACACCATCACTGCAAGTTAAGGCAGACAGTGATTAGCTGACCAGTGCTTGAGAGGTAATAAAGAGTGTAACAATGTGTGCCGAACTGACCAGCATAGATTTAAGTTTAATAAGCACAGAGCAGCCAGCCGTGCTTCTTTACTGTTAATTAATTTTCTGTCTGTAGAAAATACACGACAACAAACTGTTGTTGTACATTTGGGAACCAACTTAGAGCAGCAAAACCTACTTCTTTAGACAGTATGTAAAACAAAGCATTGAGCATCTTTGTTGGGAGTCGCACATGTGCAGTCGCTAGGTAAGATCTACTAGCTAGAAGCTACCACTGCTAGTGGTTAGCCACTTCATTCTCAATGGCAAAACACTGCTACAACACACACAAGTTCACCCTAATCTACAAAGTAAATTGTACAGAACTACTTACATGTCCCTCGTCTGCAGGTATTCCATGCAAAGTTGGAAGTGCGCCCTTGTTTAGAAGAAGTCTCCCGGCTAATCCTGCCTTGTACTGACCGAAGTTGGAGAAACAGCTAGCTGATGTGGTATTAGCTAAAGTGGTTAGCACACACCAAATGTTTCAGCCGATGACGTAGACGGCCCTCCCGATTTTGAACAGCTCACCCGGAGACTGAAGGCAGGATACGTTCAGAAACTCGTATCTCACTCAAAATAGCATGGATGTTTTTATTCTCCAAGTTTGTATGCGTGTCGAAGCACCAGAGACAAAAAATAACACCCCAAATCCCAGAAAAAGTTTTTTTCATAATATGGGCACTTTAACATGCAATCTGTATCTGGATGTCCTATCTAGATAACAAAAAACACAAATGTATATAAATGCAATGGCCTGTGGATTAGATGTCATGTCCAGATACAGATCACATGTTAATATCAGGTGGAAAGGGGGCCTATATCACGCCAAGCAACAAAGATACAATTTATATCAGAACACCCTTTTTAGAGCATAGGTCATATCAGGAAAATGTTTCATTACGTATCATTAATTGTCAAAAGATACACTGGAGCCTACTGTATATCAAAGGACCTCATGGACAGAAAGACATGGCTCAAAGATTTCACTTCCCGACAATATAGTCCAGAGGTAGTGTCATTTTGTCAGCTATTTTTTGATTTAGTCTTAGTCCTAAGTCAAATGGCCCTTGTCAGTTTTGTTTAGTTGTTAGTCAACCTCTCCCCGTAACTATTTTAGTTTAGTTTTAGGAAATAAAAACTGTTGCATTTTAGTCAATCTATTTTAGCCGAATCTAATAATCTTTTAATTTAGTCAAACTTATTTTTTGTAAGATTTTATCTTACCATTATCTGATGAAAAACACAAGTTCAATTATTAAGAATGATATTTGCAGAAAGTGTCTGGTCTTGTGGTCTGATGGTATCAATTTAATGACATGGAACATGTCCTAATTTACATTTATTTTGAAACATGATTCAACAACTGGCATGGGGCCCAATATTCTCTTTAAACCTATTATAAAATGAGAGGAGAGCTGTACCTCAATTTCTTTGTGGTGAGCCTTAATGCGCCTCTTCAGCTTTGTGGTATTCTTACCAGCTTTTTTATGGCCACATTGCTTTTTTTTTTTTTGCTTTTAGATTTTTTTCTCAGCCTCATTAAAATGAAATTGGGCCTGTTACTTTCTCCCAAGCCCTGTTGTTTTCATTTTTAACTTTTAACTTAACTAAGTAAGTAATCCGAATCCCTTTGACTGTGTTCATTGTGTGTTGCTGGTGTAGTCCTGATATGGTGCACAGCACAGGAAATACAACTGCTCCATTGAAGAAAAAAAAAAAGTCTGTAATATTTTGTCTCCTCTTTTTCTGCGGACGGCGCGCGCATGGTCGCAGCAAACCGTCTGGTCTTTCATGCTGATCAGAGCGGCTCAAAGAGCGGACTTATTCTCTCCTGTAGCCAATCATTGCAATGTGGTGTATGCGACTGCGTCGGCATAAAAATCTTGGAGGTGCTCGGTGATCAGACTCTCCGCAGTCGCACCATGCCGCGTTTCCGTCATAATGCCGTCCGCATTGCACCGGCCGCGCTGAACGCAAGAAGCACGAAACAGCGTTTAGTCATGCAAAAAAAGGTTGTTGACGAACATATTTAGTAATAGTTTTTATTTAAATGAACCTTGTCCAGTGGCTTTCTCTGTGGTCTGTAGGCTTGCACAGTCTTGTTTTTTTTGTATTTCACTGGTGCTTTTCTTCTTTTTCTTTTCTGGCAAACAGCCAATAAAAGCTATGGTACAAAAGGCATTTGGAAACTATAAATAACAGTTAAGAGACTAGAAAGGCTTTGTAACTTAATTTTAATATACCAGGAATGAATTGAATACCTTGAATTATGGATTAATTACTTCTCCACTCTGACAGTGGTGTATGGAAGCCAGCATTACAGAAGATAAATCCAAATTCATAATAAATCGTGGACTTAAGAATTTATCCACTTTTTTTCTTTGGAGAATAAAAGCCACATTTGCATTTAATATCTTTCTGTAAATCTTATCTTGCTGTAAAGTGAAATCAGAGGGAGTGTGAGTGTATTAAAAAGCTTCAGTAACATCTAGAGTCTCTTTTGGCTTCAATATGGTTTTTATACAACACTGACCTCCAGCTGAACTCACTAATTCTTTATGATGGAGATACGTTAACACACATAAGCACAAAAGCATATCTGAAAAAGTGAATCTCAACATTGACCTCCCAGCTGTTACTTTCCCTCAGTTTGTCTTTCCTCACCCTCCCTCTCCTCTACTTCAGTCTTCCTTCCAGAGAGGGCCCACTGATCCCTATTCCCCTTTTCCACCACTACTAAAGAAAAAGTAACAGAAAAGAGGTCACATGATAGAAATGGCAGTCCATGTTCACCCTCTTACCTTAGTGTCTTCTTGACAGTCTGATGAAATAGGCAAACAATTGATGCAACAATTGAGTGCATCCAAAACAAATTGAATTGATGTACATAAGCTTTAGCCATACTTTGATATTAAAGCTAATAGTGGTGCAGCAATACAGACAAATCTTTCATCACATTACTCATGATTGTAATTTTATATTAAAAGCCACACTGTACATTTTCTGAAAATACAGTTGAGAAACAAAAACAAATAGAATGATTCAATCTTCTTCTTTTTAGTTCTAACACTGACATATGTTAAAGAAATTATATCACTAACACTTCTATTTAACATATGACAATATTATGATAACCAAATCCCAAACCATATTGAATATTGTAACACAATATTGATATTCTAGCTCTAAGACGTATGCCAGAAGCATTCAGCCTAAAAACACAGCTACTGTAGAGTTAAGTCTAAGATGTTTTATTTTGCCCCACTAGTAGTATGGATCTAAGAATACCATGCTTTTCTTCTTTCATCCATCTATGTTGATGAATGATACATTACAGACTAGCAGGGCTGCATGGAGACTTGTATTTTTCTTTCTCTTTGAGTTTTCCTCCCTGATTCACTACCTCTAACCCTTTCAACTTTCTTTTTTTCTTCTGAGCTTATGTGTCCTGAGACTGTTTGTGTGCATGCCGAAGTTTGTTCACTTCTGGCTACAAGTTAGCAATCAAACACAACAAAGGCTGTCACTTGAATAACGTTTTGAGCTAACGTTAGCAATCAAACAATCATAGATAACTACACGTAGCTACAACGTTTGCTGGATCTGGATCCCTTGGCGTTATGCCGTAAACCGTTTAAATTTGAGCATGCGCACATCTGCACTTCACTCACATCGGGTGACAACCTGTTTGGTGGTGTTTGCTGTTGAATGCTCTAAAGAGATTACTAAGTATAACAAAAAATGACACAAGCCCAAAGACTAGACCGTAGGTCTGCACGATATTGGAAAAAACTGACATTGCAAAAAAAATAATCCCTGCAATATTCTGATATAAAATAAAAAGACTTATTTTTACAAGATGACATAAATAGCTCTATTTGGAAATAATTCTTGACTTCTGGGGTGATTTTGTAGGGGAGTGCATCTGCATAGAACATTTTAATGAAAAAAAGGAACCTTTCTTATGTCAACCATTCTCTGTTGAACTTTAATACTTAAAACACCAAGGCAAGTAAGCACTGTGACTACTGTACTCTTCTGAAGTGATTTTGGAGAGGGGAAAGTAAGTAGTTAAAGGAATACGCCACGTTTGTTGAAATAGGGCTTATCACGGTCTCCTCTAGATGTAGATAGGTGGGCAAACACATTTTTTGTCTCAGTGCATCTATTGTCTCAGTCCGGCGGAGCCGCTGCTAGCTTAGCTTAGCGTAGTGAATGGAAAGTGAGCCAACAACAGCAAAACAACCTAATTACTTCTTGTGGCCTGCATATTCACAACGAGTACACATAGCAACGTAGCACTGCTTCGGCTGGCTACTTCCACCCAATATAGTCCCAAATCAATATATGCCTAGGAAATCGTCTAGTCTTATTTTGCGTTGCTATTTGTACTTGTTGTGAATACGTGTATCCATGATCACATGAGTCAGTGTAAATTACACATCAGACACAGATTTCTGTTGTAGATTACAGTTGCAATTCCAGCTTTGCGGCTATGAATCGTAACGTTAGTTGGGAGTCCCCTTGATTGGTAGCAGCTTTCTGGCAACTCTGCTGTGAAAAGCATCTGGGAGACGTCGTGATAACGTTGCATTAGTCAGTTATTAACACTGACTACTGTAGGTTCACTAGCAATGGAAAAGCTTTTGCATCACTGCGTCTTCGGCAGCTGCCACTTACAGTACTTTTCTACACACAGGAGAGCCTCACTTCCCATAACAAACCCTATTGGACTAACGTTGCGTCACATATACACGTTGCCCATATGGCCACCTGTCATAAAGGGAAAGGGTCGGCCGGTAACGATCATGTAAAAGGAGAACGGTGAAAGTTTTCTATCAAGCAGCAAAAACTTTGTACCGTTAACATCACATGTCATGCGATTACTATTGCACATGGGCACATCGCAATGTAGACGTTGAAACAAAATATTGTGCAGCCCTACTAGACAGTCAAATTTAGACTAAAACTATACATTGTATCAGCATCAGTTGTTTGAATCGAGAAGTAATTTTTTATAGATTATTCTTCTGTAATTGCGATTTTCACAGTATTTAATGCAAACGCTGGACACTTATTTATATAAATGGTACTGGAATAAAACCACATGCTAACATTTTGACCTGATGATGGTGCTAGAGGAAAAGTCCAAGAATTACCAAAGATACTACAATTCAATCTGAGGGGGACATGGATGTGTGGTCCAAATTCAATGGCAATCCATCCAGCTGTCAAGATATTTCATTCAAAACCACAGATGTCATCCTCATGATAGTGCTAGAGAAAAGGTCAGGAGGATTCATTCTCTGGGGATCATGAAGGTCAGTGGAAAATTTCATGGCAATCCATCCCATAGTTGGGACTAAAGTGTTGGACCAATAGACAGACTGAAATTGCCCTCCATACAGCCATGCTGCTAGCACTTTGTTTCAAATATGCAAAGATTTATTTGTACATATGCATAATATGAAATGTACAGAGTCTTTGGAGATTAGACTCCTTATAATAATTGTTTAAGGGGAAGAGAAGCTATGAGTAAGGCATATCCCCCCGATGGAGTCTAGACACTGGTGGTGGTGGTGGTGGTGGTGGTGGTGAAGGAGCCCGAAGACCAGACCGAAGGAGCCGACGGGAACGGTCTGCCGGAGGAGGGCCCAGGGTGCCGTGGGTGACGATGACTGGAGGTGGAAGGGGAGAAGGAGGGTTGCACACTTTGCCTGAAATGACAACTGACAGCAGCAGAGAGAAGAACAGAATTAAAGGAGGGATGCCATGCTGTGATTGACTCGTGGAATTCATTGCCAGTGCTGGTTGGTTAAATTGAAAAGTGAACGCCTCGAAACAGCTGATCAATGTTAGGAAGAGAGAGAGGTGGATGAAGTTTAGAAGTCTTCCTGATAGAATTTACGCTGTGCTTCATTTTTGATATTGTCAACAGGTTTTGAATGATGAATTGTAGCTTGATATTAGTCATATCTGGTTGGGTAGCAGTACCATAACATTTATCTTACCTTGATTACAATAGCTCCTGAAAGAAATTTCCATTTTTGTAGCAGGTGAAAATTGGTTCAAGAAGCTCAAAAACATCTGCAAAGAATCCATTATCTCTATATCAGGAATAAATAAGACCAGATTAAACATGTCAAAAATAAGGAATGTACTAGCTAGTAGAGCTGATACCTGCTGCTTGTGTTTTGTGTTTGAGGTCACACAAGTCAATACTGCACCCAGCCAGCCTTGCAAAGTCTGCTACTGAAATGATTATTTTCAGCTCCAGTTGCGTGCTCAGCCCCCTCTGCTTTGTTGTTGGTATGTATTTTTCCCCTTTTAAATGCAGAGATCTGGATGGTAGCCCTTTTTTTAAAGAGATATTGAGCGCCAAGCTGTTCAAGCTTTTGCAAAATGCATTTACCTGGCCACCTGTCAGCCAAGAGGGGAGTTTGTTGCAGCCAATGTGACTGTGAAGGGTAATTGACAGGGAGGGTCTTTCAGTGAGGTACTTCAAGCATGTGCTTTGTTTTGCAACCCCCTTTTTCATCATTGACGTGCCAAGCATGCAAATGCTGCCCTGTCATAGGACAGTGTGTCCTGACTGACTTCTTAACAACTAACTGGGCAAAAGTGATTGGAGTGATGCTCAAGGTGTTTAAGCAACAACAACAAAACTGTATGTCAGATGTGTAACCATTTCATTATAGAACCTGTCTCTCTCCATCTCTTTTCCTCTTTCCCTCCCTCCCTGTCTCTCTCTTACTGTCTGTCACAGCTGATTGCCTTCAGTCCTTCCAAGCCCACTAGACTTGTGCCCACTCCTCCAATTCAATTACCAGCAGCCTCTCAGCGTGAAGCTTGAAAATGAGACGGCGATTATCAGTTTCCAGGGTTTTTACCACTGAGTGGGTCTAAACATACAACACCAAATCAGAAAAAGTTGGGACAGTATGAAAAACACAAATAAAAAAAGAAAGTAGTGATTTCTAAATGTACTTTGACTTGTATTTCATTGCAGACAATGTGAACACAAAATATTTCATGTTTTGTCTGGTCAACTTAATTTCATTTGTAAATATACATCCTTTCCTGTCATTCAGACCTGCAACACATTCCAAAAAAGGTTGGGACAGGAGCAATTTAGGGCTAGTAATCAGGTAAATTGGTTACATAATGATGTGATTTGAAACAGGTGATGTCAACAGGTGATTGTAATTATGATTTGGTCCGGGATTGCTGTGTTGACTAGCCAGACCCTCCTGTGCAGTGCTGTGGAGGAAGTTCTGGTAATGCAAGACTTTTTCCAGCTAGGAACCTTAGTTGCATATCACCTTCCCCTTGCTCACCTTACATGTTTCTTGCCTGTAACAATACCACCCGCAAATAAAGACACAAATGCCCAAAACAAATAAGTAACACGAAGTGTAAAACAATACACATTTACGGTAAACATGATTTTAAATTTGATAGTGGATAGGAATAGTTGTTTTATTTTAATAAAAAAAAGATTATTGATGAGCCCTAAATTACACATACCTTTTTTAAGTATTATAAACTCCAACTCCTCCTTGCTTTGATTCCACTATTTTCATAAAGAAAAGGCTGATTTAAGAGGATGATTACACCATCACTTAGTGATGTATTGTTTTAGTTGTCTTATTGGAGTGGCCCTTGATTTAGCTGGCTGTGAACAAACACCAGAATGTAAACAATTCTGGATTAGACAGTATTGTGTCCACTGGGCAGACACACTCATTACAGAGTGGATAATGGGGGCTGAAGGGATTGGGAGTGATAGTTCTCCATATATGTAGGCCAAGTTATAGAAATAAATCGCCTCTCATTTCCCTGTAGAGAATGTGATAAACGCTGTCTGAATGAGTCTGATTAATTTTCCCAGACTCGCAGCCAAGGCTTTTAAACAGGTAGACGTCATTGTTCCATTTTTTTATGCTCTCACTTTTGCACTGACATACATGCATTTTTCTTTCTTTCTTTGTCTCTGTCTCTCTCTCTCTCACACACACACTCACACACACACACACACATATATATATATATATATATATATATATATATATATATATATATATATATATATATATATATATATATATATATATATATATATATATATATATATATATTTCTCCATTATCTCTATGTGTTTCTGGGTGTTGATTACCCAGGGTGACAAAAGCAATTGTTCTAATTGTTCTTGCTACACTAAATCTGTGGGGATTAATGCTCGTCTCTGGAGCTGTTCCCGCAGCTTTAATGTATGTGTGTCTATGTGTGTGGGTTGTCTTCTGTCTTTTCCACCCTGACAGGCTTCACTGAGGATGATCTTACTGGATTTCTTGTCATGACATTTGATTTGCTGCAGTTTATTAATAATAAAATGCATATTCCAGTCCTCACTTTTTGGTTAAACATTGTCCCCAATTATATTATATTGGAAGTATTTACTTTCATTCCTGTGTCAGTAGATAGACTTACAGTAGGACATACCCTTCACAAAGCAACTGTAGGAATCAACTTTTTTTTTTTATCCAGATGTCTTTGGGGGATTACTTATGCTGAGGGATTAATCCTGCCATCTGACAGCACCAAGCACTGGGAAGAGCATAAAAGCCAAGTCATGGACTAACACCATTAATAGATTTCCGTAAGCCTTTTTTCCCTTCAAAGGTTGACTGGTGGCAATATTAATTCAATTCCCAAACCCCTCTCGTGAGTAACCCATCTTCTACCTCTCTGCCCTATAAGGAGCGAGGCCATGGTCCACTGCCGCTCAATAAGAAGTCTCCTCAAAGGATTTTCACCAGCCTTGTTTCACAGGAGACGATCTGCATTGTGTTTTAATCTCATTAGCACAAATTAACACCACATCAATGTCCTGCTCAGAACAGAGAGCTTATAAATCCATCCAGTTTCCAGCTGATATGCAAAACACATTTAGAAGCATTTGTCAAGGCAAGGGAAAGTTTACTGTGGGTAACAAATCATGCTGAAGGGACTATAAGGAAACCACTTTAGCTGTTGAGGGGAGATGGTCCATAACCTTGGTCTCGTATACAGGAACAGAAATACACTTCAATCTTACACAAGAGGAACAATTGAACACATGCACAGTGTGAGCAAATTAATTTTGTTCCTATGCAAAGGACTGGTGGATAGGACATAACCTCAAATGAAGTGTGTAATACATATAACCTGGAAATGTGATGCTGTCAAATTTGCATATCGTGGTCAGTTTGAGTGTGAGGAAATGGGGTTTTAACATTCAGTCTCCGTTAAAAAATAATTTTGTATTTGCTGGCTGTTTATTTGATGACGGCTACATGAAGTCATGGCATGAAACAAATCAGATGATGTTTTGAATCTAATTTGCAAAAGTGTCTATAAACTCAAAACCTGATTTTTTTTTTCTACTATCTTCTTATTCATGTTGTACCATACTCATTTTAGTTTAGTTTAGATCTTTCATAGATATAGACATTTGATTTTGCAGGGAAAATATCTCGTTTGCATATGTAATCTCAAATACTATCTCACCACTTATCTTTCTTTTCTCTGTTTCTCTCCATAACACATTACGTCTTTTACTCGTCCCATCACTGTCTCTGCATCGGATTTCTTTTTTTCTCTCCACCTATAAAGTAATGTTGATGTTGTAGAAGCATGTTGTTTTTTTTATTCTTCGTTATGGTTTTAAAAGTGCAGTACACAGGCACAACACTCAAAGCAGGCTCCCTTACAATTATTCATCAGAGTTTGTGCTCTATGCTCAATAGCCTTCAGTGTGTGTAGAGACACAGTGGGGGAGTCTCATCTACCAGCATGTTTGTGAGGTGAAAGAGAAAATTAACTGCCGTTCATTATTAATACTAAAAAAGCTAGGGATGAGGAGGAGAGGGATGAAGCATAAATACATGTAAAGCCTGTTGGTCTTACCTTGGCCTCTATGAACAACAGTTGGGTTGCCACATTTTTCGGAATGAGGGCGAAAAAAAAAGGCTGAGCCAGAAGGCAAAGCTCCCGATCTACCGGTCAGTTTTCGTTCCTACCCTCACCTATGGTCATGAAGGCTGGGTCATGACCGAAAGAACGAGATCCAGGGTACAAGCGGCCGAAATGGGTTTCCTCAGGAGGGTGGCTGGCGTCTCCCTTAGAGATAGGGTGAGAAGCACGGTCATCCGTGAGGAGCTCGGAGTAGAGCTGCTGCTCCTTCGCGTCGAAAGGAGCCAGTTGAGGTGGTTTGTGCATCTGGTAAGGATGCCCCCTGGGCGCCTCCCTAGGGAGGTGTTCCAGGCACGTCCAGCTGGGAGGAAGCCTTGGGGAAGACCCAGGACTAGGTGGAGGGATTATATCTCCAACCTGGCCTGGGAACGCCTCGGGATCCCCCAGTCAGAGCTGGTTAATGTGGCTCGGGAAAGGGAAGTTTGGGGTCCCCTGCTGGAGCTGCTCCCCCCGCTACCCGATGATGGATGGATGGATGGATGGATGGATGGATGGATGGATGGATGGATGGATGGATGGATGGATGGGAAAAACACTCAGCAGAGCCTGTACTTCTAAATTATAAAGTTGATAAGAGTTATTAGTTACAGTGTTCATTTTTGCTTCTTTTTTTTGATACAATTTTTAAGGAAGTTTATTAAACCAAAGAAAGTTCTTCAGGTTCCTGAAGATCCGCTTAAACAATTCTACAGCAATCCTGTGCAGAAATAAAGACTTACTTCTGATTTGAGCTCCTACAACTTCGCTTATAACCAGAACAATATTTTCCCCACTTTATCACTTATCTTTATATGTCGGAATCAGACGATTTTCCCCAAGGCACACCAGAAAGAAATGGGGTAACATTATCTATTAAAAATTAACACTACATAACATTTATCTATGAATGATAAGATGGTAAATATGGGAATAAACATGAAGTATTTTCATCTGCTGCCATTTTTGTTCCTAGGGATTTTTTTTCAGTGATTAATTGAGGTGGAATGGTTACATGCCAGTAATGAAAACGCCATGTTTCTATTTCCCAATTCATTACTTCCTTATTGCTGCTTAGCTCTAGCAAGCAGTCCAACATGGCTCCTGGATTTGAAATGTATGAACATGTTTGGATAGTTTCTACATTTCTGAGAGACATTAATCAGAATTACACAAACCATGGTGCCCAACATAAGACAATTCTTAATCCACTCCCTTTACAGTTTACACAGCACTTTGCTTTCCTCTTATACAGCCAACACTTTGCATGATGAGTCCGTCTAAATTAATAAATCATCAGCACCATACCGGGGGATTTATCTATGCAACCCAGGTTCCTATCCACTCACCTCACCACACAAATGTGGCTAATCTGTGTTGGACGGTGATGATAGCGACAGCCTAATGTGTGGATATAGATCAGCCAGCTATGATGAATGTTGTGGTCAAGTGCTTTGGACCATAATAAACGATCCCAGGCCAGGTGGACCAGGACGGTAGCAGGTGGCCGTAAGTGGAGCAACCGCTTTCCAATAGTTCCCCTTGATAGGGCGAATCATGGCCATTCACACCTCTAGACACTCTACCATCTGTATGTCCATGAGCTCCACTCTGTTCACAAGTGATTTGATGAGTTGCATGTATGCATGAGCCAGAAAGTCAGAAGCAAATTGTCAAGAGAGAAGAGCAGTTCAGAGGCTGTGATAGACAGAAGAGAGACAACACACACCACACAGCTCCTGAAGTGTTTCTGTGTTGGTTGTGCTCTAGCTGTACCACGGGGGATCTGTGGCTTTTAAACAGATGCAGATGAGACCTGTTTCTGCTATAATTAGCAGAGGTTGGATTGTGAATCGCACATCAACTTTCACTCCTTTACCAGTTTCTCTCCCACAGCATTTCCAAAACAGCAATAGCAGAGCTTACACCTTCCTTGAAGACTTGTAAATGTTAGTCTTGTTTATTCACATTGCTGTTCATTATTAGTGAGTTTGACCCATTTGCCCTGTACTTTCACAAAGACAGAAAAAGAGAGGATGCAACGAGAATGTTAAGAAACAAAAGTGGCCTAGATTAGGTTGAAGAGTGCAGTCCATTGGCCAATAAGCCAGAAGAAAGGGATACCAACGCAGAAAGGGGAGAAATGGTTAGGCAGAAGCTAAAGCTGTTAGGGAAGACAGAGCAGAGATAGAAAATGGACGTGTGTGTGTGTGTGCGTGTGTTTTTTTTACTTTTTACTGTAGAGCAGCAGTCGTAAACTTGGCCTGTGCTCCAGTCTCCAGCCGTGAGGTCATTGATGTGTGTTCTATACAGAAGGCATGCTGGGAAAACAGTAACAGATTTGAGCCAGGCCCCATGGACAAGCAGACTGATTCCAAAAACCTGGCCAAATGCTTTTAGAAATTCACAGATGGCTGCTAGTGAGGGCTTTACAGTTCCAAATGTGTTTATTTGCTTGTTTGTGTAGTATATGTACCTGTGCCTGTCTGTATACAGGCATTCATATGTGTGTGTATGCATGCAAAGATAAAGTGAGTGAAGCAGATTTCAAAGTGCTTAAATATCTTTCGCAGATCCTGCTGAAATAATGGTTGTTTTGATGTTGTGAAAAAAACCTTCACTACTCCAGAGTGTGCAGAGGCTGGGTTGTCTAACTTGTTGTTTGCATGGCATCACAGATCAATACCCTGTGTTTGTTTCTAAAAGAGCCGATGATGTTTGGGTTGCTTTACAGAAAAGCTTATTTTTACTCTCAATTGTTTTGTATTTGTTTACATCTTACCCTTGATTCATAACCAGAGTAAAACCAAATCCTTACTTTCTTTCACCTGTGCTTGCTGTGTGTAGACTTCAGGCATTATTGTTGTGCTCTAGGGTTTTATTACTGCTATTTTTGGCCTTCTTGGTCATGATTGCTTTCTAATCGTCATGTGCCCCCCACTGGTGTGGACACTAAATTAATGAACAAAACAAGGCTGCAGTGATTATACTTAAGGTCTACAACTCAGCCTGAGCCCAACAAGACCCGAATGTGTTGACATATTTAGTATATGGCCGGTTTACCTAAAATATAAAAAATGTTTTACCCACACTAGGAGCGACGTGGGACTGTTGATGGCAGTGCCAGGCCATCATCAGGTCAAAATTTCACGAATGGCATTACCATCAATCTTCGCTATACTTTGCGTTTAGTTAGAAAATGTTAGCATACTCACATACTGAACTAACATGGTGAATGTTACAAGCATACCTGCTAAACATGAGCATGTTAGCATTGTCAGTGTGAGCATATTAGTATGCTGATGTACAGCCTCACAGAGCCACTAGCATGGCTTTTTTGTTTGATGTTATGCCTTGAATATTAAAATTGCAATTGTACATTACTTACATAGCATACTTTTGTCTGAATGTTTCTATCCCTGCCAGTCAAGCTCAGTTTTGTTGTTTGTACGCGACCCCCTTCAGAGAATGATTTAGAGAGACGGAGACAAAAAGGGACAAGAGACAGTCTCCATTGGAGACAGATGCAATTACGATTAAACCAAATTCAGAGAACAGTGCAATTCATCAGGCCATTTATGAGAGGATGATCAGATAACTACTTCAGTAAGTTGAGTCCAGTCACAGCACGGGGTGATTGATGTGATAGCCATATAATCCAATAAGTGATTGTGGCTCCTACACTGCAGCATTACAAACAGAGATGTATCATAGAAAGGGAAGCCACATGTAACAATTTGTGGTAATTTAGTCACAGTTGATCTGACTTTCTCACTCATAGTGTCCTACCTCTGGACCAATGTATTGTGTTTAGCATGGTGTTTGAGAAATTGTCTGGATCTGTTACTGTTGATATTGCTCCATTGCTCCATTTTGGATTCATTGATTGATGTTACTTAATCCATTTCGTGTGTGTGTTCTTCCAAAGCCCAATCATTTTGGGATTAATGAGTGATTGAATGGCTTTATGGATATAATCCTGATTTGATTTCATTGTGATAGGATTTTTTTTCTGCAGCTTCCATAGTGCACTCAATTTAATTTCAACACATTCAATTTAACTTGGTTTTATGGAGGCTTTCGGTACCTTCGCCTCCTGGCAGGGAAAAGGAAATATTGGGGGAAACTGTTATCTTCAGTCACTCATCTGAAAAATGGACTGTAATTATTTTAGTTACAGTAGTTTTTATCCCTACAGAAATGCAATTTAATGAGACCAGACAAAGTTTGTATTTCAGTGTTGACTTTCAAATGTGTGAATGCACAGAATCAGTGAATCAAAGCCTGCCGAAGCCTTTTTTACTCTGTGGTTTGAACAACACCTATTGGCATATATCACACATGTGGGCTAAAAATAGAAACCATCCACACTCCCATCATCAGCCCCTCCTTCTCTACCGCCTCCCCTCTCTTCCATTATTTCCCGTTTCTCAACACATCCCTCTCCTTCTGTCTCTCCCCTCCCCCTTCACATTCATACAGAAAAACACTCACACACTGCTGTACATAATATACAGTACACTTATTTATATTCTAACCGCATGTTACAATGTACATATGCTAGTTGAAAAGCACACACAAAGATGAGGTGTGACTTCTTTTTTATATTTTTAACATGTCATCTTCTGCTCAGCTGTTTGTGTTTCCGTGGTAACCCTAGGCTGTAAATGAGAATTATGTGTTGAGTACATCTCACTCACTCACACACACACACACACACACACACACACACACACACACACACACACACACACACACACACACACACACGCACACACACATAGAGAGAGAGACACACACACATTCAGAGCTGCAGCAGCAGAGATTCCCACCTAGGAGGATCAGTGATGTGGTGTTAAAATCCCTCTCCTCCTATTTCAATGTATCCTTATTCCAAATTTGCTACAAAAATGTGTCCCCATCTGTTTCGTTATTGTTGTCTACTAGGGCTGTAGCGGTTTGTGTATTCGTGCTGAAACGTCACGGTAAAGGTGTCACTTTTTGGTGCGAGCAGCCGCACACAGAATACACGGTATGTAGATTGATGCATGTAATGTGGGAACCAAAGCGCAAGTTACGCCCGGAATCGCTAAGCTGTACTGCCGTTAGGAAGCTCTGAGTTCAACACAACAAGCTGATTGGCGTGCGAGTCAGTCACAGTCGCGAGCGCAAATGAAACTGTGGAGCCGGAGGAGAGTTGTGTATACAGTAAGACGAGGAGTGTGTGTTGGCATTGTTCCACAGATGTAGGGTCTGTGAATGGAAACATATCCAACATGCTAATGCACATTCCACATGGGGCGGCTGTGGCTCAGGTGGTAGAGCGGTTGCCTACCAATCGAAGGTTGGTGGTTTGATCCCTGGCCATGCAGTCCCATGTTAAAGTGTCCTTTGGCAAGACACTGAACCCCGAATTGCTCCGGATGCTCGACATTGTAAATGTGTATGAATGTTTATCTGATGAGCAGATGGCACCTTGTATGGCAGCCTCAGCCACAGTGTATGAATGTGTGTGAATGGTGAATGGTTCCTGTACTATGTAAAAGCGCTTTGACTAGTCGTTAAGACTAGAAAAGTGTGCCAATAAAAACACCCAAGCCCAACTCCTTACCCCCGCTGTTTTCAAGCAGCCTTTAGACAAATAGATTACCAATGTTGCCAGTGGGCAAAATGTTACTTCAGTACCCCAGTCCTCTGTAAGAGAATGTTGTCTCTTTGACACTTGCACTACTGTCTGTTCAAAATAAATAGAAAGAAACAGATCCTTATGCATTTGTTTTTTTTCCCAGCTGTATCAAACTTGCACCGAACCGTGACTTCTGAGTACCGTTACACCTCTACTGTCTGTCTCTCTCTCTCTCTCTCTCTCTCTCTCTCTCTCTCTCTCTCTCTCTCTCTCTCTCTCTCTCTCTCTCTCTCTCTCTCTCTCTCTCTCTCTCTCTCTCTCTCTCTCTCTCTCTCTCTCTCTCTCTCTCTTGCAGCCACAGCTGTTTGTGTTTAATTACTAAGGTGACCTAATAAAACCGTGTTGCAAATGATTTCTTTATTCCTCCTTCTCTTTTCTCTTTAAGAGCAAAGGGGAGTCAATCCAAGTATTCTTCACTCTGTACATCACATCTGGTTAATACATAGTGACTCACTTTGAGTGCCCTGTGTCTGCATCAGACACCTGTTGTGGATCTAACTGAACAGTGAGACTGTTTATCACCATCAGATTGTCACGCACATGGCTATATACATGACGGCACCTTTGTGAAACACGGTCAGGAAACAGCCGTTACCCTGAATAGCTCTTGGCTTTCACCAGATCTGTTTGTCAGCTTTTGAGGTTTGGTTTGCTGTATATGAGACAAATTGGACATCTACTACTTAGCCCATTAGCTCTGAACTTCCTATTAGATTATGATTTTTTTTGTCCTTGTCTTGCACTTCCTTGCCTCTGTGTCTTTATAAACAAGTAGCATGAGCATCCCTACAGGCTCCTCTCTGCTGATGATTGCACTGGCTATTTCCCTTTGAGACTCTTCCTGGATGACAAATTCACACATCCGTTAACAGCCTCCTCTTTTTCCACAAAATCAATAGTCTCTCAGTTTTCTCTGCATACATTGGATGGTGTTACTGCAGTGTATTTTTCAGTGCATGCATGCAGTGTTGTGGATACACACAGCTAGCCACACAGAGAAAAGCATGTAAACCTTACAGCACAACTATGTAACGTTTGATAAACACCAGCCACTGTCCCCACAAGTCACAATGACAATATCATGCTAAAATGTAGCACAACAGAAGCACAAGAAGAGTCATTATTTCAGCAAACTGACTCTGTAATGGCAGTTATACAACAATGTATATCTAAAGTTTGCCAATATTATCCACCATGATATACTGTCCATACCAGACCAAGTAAAGCTGTAGCAGCAAAAGAAAATGTGTTATTTATTCATATTCATTATTCAAGTTACATAGTCTCACTTTAATGCTAGCAGTCGTAAGTGTGGTATGACCCTGTAGCAAACTGTCAGAGGCTGAATAACCCTACAGGTCAAGGTAGTAGAGTCCAATATCTGACCATTACTACAGCTGAAGGAAACATCTGTTAGTGTGTATATCTCTTTGTTATTATTTTGAAGATGTGGAGGAAAGGAGGGAGATGAGAATAAAGGAAAGGCAGGAAAACATGACGCAGTGGGAAAGGATATATGCACATGAAAGATGCACAGGATGTTGACGGAGTGCCATTGTTGCTGAAAGTAGCAGCCAAGCATTGAGATACAGTACCGCTGACATTCATATAAAGAACCAATGGCAGCATAAAACATTCATCTATTATTGTTCTTGTCTTCGATTCTTACTGTACCGCCACCATCTATTAATCATCAGCACAGAGGACGTGAAGCGACAGACATGATGAGTGTACTGTCGGTGAAAGAAGGGAGGCAATTGTGTAAAATGTGTGTGCACGCGCGCACACACACACATGCCCTTAGAGTATCAGTATAGTACATATAGGACATATATATACATTAATGATACGATGTATGCACAAGCTAATATGCTGAATTGCAAATTTAGTATGTGTTCATTTTCTGTGAAGACCACACTTTTTAAAGCTTTTTGCACCCCAATGTATACTGCCCACTTGTGGCGGTGCTATAAAAAAAGCATTATGCAGAAACTCAATGTAGCATATGATGATGGCATGAGGATGCTGCTTAAAATGCCACGATGGAGCAGTGCAAGCCAAATGTTTGTAAGTGTTGATGTATCCACCTGTCCTGCTGTACTCAGGATTCTCATGTATAGATTTACTGTATGTGTAGACTAATTGAGTCATTCACCAGCATGATTGCAACACTAGTGAACCCTGCAATGAATGTGGTTAGGTTCACTTCGAGATTGTGGAACCATTGGCATTTTAGTCTATATGCTAATATCTGAACACTCTTCTTGTGTATTGTGGAACTCTGACTGTTGTAGTCATTTGTTATTGTATGTGTTTTGCCTTGTATTTGTCTGTCTTTTGCTATATTTTGTATTGTGCTATGGACTGTTTGTTTGTGCCCTGAGTAAAGAATAAAGTAAAGTGAAGTAAAGATACAATATTTGCCTGACACAAACGCAATGGATGTTTATTCGTCCCACACTGCTGCGATTAATAAAACAAAGCACCAGTGAAAGAAAAACATTTAAGATGAATATGTCCCATTAAAGACAAGTCTAATTGAACTCAAACCATTTACTGGAGTCAGTCCTCTTCAGGACTTGTCCACAGAAGAAAAAAAACAAGAAAGAAAGTGTGCATTTTTGTTTTATGTGTGTGTTGCTGGTTGTGCATGTGTAATGCATGGTGATTTTGTTACCATTTAAAAATCGGCCCCTTCCTCATTTTTGCTCTGTATCCTACTCTCACGGCAGGAGTAATTCATTTCACACCAGTAATGTTGAGGAAGACAGGGATAATGGGCCAAAGCTGACTTTCTCAGTGGGAGCATTTCTTTCACAACATGGAACCAAAGATTGATTACTAATAATATTTACAAATTTTCCAGCAGATATGGTAACTTAAAGCCACACTGATCTCAGCATTTTTCCGCTGTGTGAAACAATTACCCTCTGCCTGGATGGTTGGAAAAGAATCTTAAAATGTTAGAAAATAATAATTTACTATAACTAAGAGTAACCATGGGGTGTTATTCACAGTATGTGTGTTGAGTTCCAGGTCAGCGGGTGACTATTTTCTAACAGCGGTAGCTGGCTAGATGGAGAAAGAGACTGAGGATAAGAGCTCTCAAACTACACCCATTCAATGCCACTACCAATTTAATGAATATTGATCACGCTCAGATTTTACAACACACATTAAGAAAATTAGTAATAAAGTTAAGTTCAATTGATCATATTTAAGGTTCATCAGAAATTCCCTATCAGTTGAAGCAGCCAAAGTATATTATTTTTCAATGGTTATCTCTCACATCACATACTGTCTGATAACTTGGTCTACCACAAACTCTACTGCAATGAAACCACTGGAATCATTATACAAACAAGCACTACAAATATTAGATAAAGCATCTTTCCGATTTCATCATTGCCGTTTTCTGAAAAAGTACAAACTGCTCACCTGGGAAAATCTCATTAAGTTAAAAAATGTTTGTTTAGTTTACAAAAGTATGCATGGTTTAGCTCCTCCCCTTCTATCCGGTTTCTTTGCATCACAATCTAAATTACTACCAGCAGAGTGACTAGAGGTGCATGGGACTGCACAATCCCATGAAGAAATACCGCATTCAGCCAGGCTGTCTTTTCCTTTAGGGCAGCACATCAGTGGAATACAGTACCACAATCAATAAGAGAGTACTCATATCAATCATTTAAGTCTAATGCAATAAAATGGCTAATCACAATCCAAAGATG